>JALIZH010020066.1:0-23750 GCA_030522465.1 Rhipicephalus appendiculatus
TACCAATATATCGATTTAATAAGCTTTTGCATGAAAAAAGACTATTTTAATTTCTTTAAATCATAGGCGAGTTTTAAGAAATTAACAACGCAATATTGAGTGTCAGATTTGGTGCAACGTTTCTATCATCCAGTTTTCTTGCGTGTGTGTGTTTCAAGCCTTATCTTCTTTTACAATGAACTAGACCGGCTCAAGCGGCAATTCTTAGTATATGCGGGTGAAGCAGGTTGTGGCGACGCCGCAAGTCAGCGTTTGGCGTGAGGAGGAGCGTCGCGAGTGACCTTGCAGTTGTTGCGACACACCGATGCATAAGAGAGCACCAGCGGGATATCGTCGATGCTGGCGTGTAACGACACATTTAGTTTGATTCTTGCTGTTCGTGTTGAGGAGTTTGTACACACGTGAGTTATGCAGAGTTGCATAAAATCTCCTTGTTTCATTCATTCATTCATTAATTCACGCAGTCATTGTTCAATGCAATCAGCACAAATTGCCTAAGGTAATGAGCAAACATTACAAAGATGAGCGCCCTGTTTATACCCCTGCTATTCTGTGGTTTCTAAATTTTGCGCCCGCGCTGCTCGCCAAACGTATACAAACAGAAGTAGCAGCGCCGTCATCGTCTGCAGGCAGTCGGGCACCAAACGCCTTCCTGCGCACGGCTGATGACGAAAAATGATAACTGCGTCGTCAATAATAAACTGCTCGCCTGCGTTTTTTAGCAACGGCACCGAATGGGCGCACTCATCAGCAAACCGCTCAATGTTACGAGAAATTTGCCGCACGGAAGCAAGAAGGTAAATCATGCCGCTGCAAGGAGCCCACAAAGTGCGTTTCTTCCTTAGCACGACTAGTAGTGCGCATTTTCGGCAACCGCCCGTCATATATCATCGTATAGAGCGTCACGTACAATCTAGCAGAGGGAAATATTCGGCAATTTCAACCCATTAGCATTGAATCATCACTCACGAAAGTAAATCGCCGCGTCATTCTTTCGAGAAAGCTGAGTGTTACTAATGCTTCGTATGAGGGTATATCGAAGCTTCGTCCAGAGCAGAGCACTTTTTGAAAACTTATTACTGGAAACGCGAAAGATTATTTTCAGTGGTTCTACTGAAACAGCGTAGAAGTGGTAAAGTTGTAGTCAATTTACCAAATGGCTGGCTTTTATTCTTTCGGCTTAAGCTTTGATATACCTTTCTTTTGTTTTTTTACAAAAAAAAGTTGAAGGTTGTTTAGGGCCCTGAAACGGGGAAGCATTTATACTTAAATATTTCTAGACAAAAAGCTGGTTCATTAAAAAAACGCAAGAATAACCCATTTTCTGAGAACGCTCTCTGTTTTTTAGCTGCTTGTTGCCAACTTGCGCGAATGTTCGATCAAAAAGTACGATGGTTGACATTATTAAATTCTAAGAGAGTGATCAAAACTGGATACAAAAAAAAAAAAGAGGCAGCTTCACTTAGGAAGCCCATTTGGCGCCTTGAAGCTGAGCGCTGCATTTCCGCTTTTTTGCTTGAAGTTTCCTTCAACGGCTGTGCTGGAAATAAGTGATTGATTGATTGATTGATTGATTGATTGATTGATTGATTGATTGATTGATTGATTGATTGATTGATTCATTCATTCATTCATAATATTAACAGCATAAAGCACGGAAACAGCAAATGATCAGTGAAATATAAACGCGAACAGAATGCGCCGATGTTGAAGCCTTCCGCAGGCAATGGTTGCGTGACGTCAATGCATACGTCATTTTAGTGTGCATATCGCAGCGTACGCTGGATTTTCCGAAATAAGAATATATAGGTAAATTTGCATGCTTTTCACTGCGCTTGCTTCACAACGAAATTGTGGTGGTTTTGAAGACGCCAGTACATACCCCCTACATGGCACTTGGCACAACTGCGAAACCGCGAAACATTTCTCAAACCATGGCATTACTAGCGATCCGAACGGATAACGTTCTTTGTACCCTACAACTTCAGGTGCTGTAGGTGTACCCTACAGCTTCAGGTGCGATCCGATATTTGCCGGAATCTTCGACGTTATCACATTTGAAAAGAAGGCCGGTTTTGAATTGTCCTGTTTAAAATTGTTTTAAGTTTATTTCACTCGTGATGAAAATGACAAGAAAGTATGAATTCATAACAGTTATTTTGAAATGATATCGTAATTGTAATTGTCTGCCCTCAC
This sequence comes from Rhipicephalus appendiculatus, assembly GCA_030522465.1. Lineage (NCBI taxonomy): Eukaryota > Metazoa > Arthropoda > Arachnida > Ixodida > Ixodidae > Rhipicephalus > Rhipicephalus appendiculatus. The sequence goes on from JALIZH010020066.1 coordinate 2,197, forward strand.
GGTAATATTGAAAGCGTCCCACGGCGTCGGTTCAGTGGTTACAGTGCTCGGCTGCTGATTCGAAAGTCTCGGGTTCGACCACAGCTGCGGCGATCACGTTTCCATGAAGGCGTAATTCTCGAGGTACACCCACCAATAAAAGTTTACGGGACATGAAATTTGAGAAAAATGGTTATTCCTGCTTTCTCTGGGAAAGTGGCCTCGATTCAAATGTTCCAGCCTGTAGTAGTCATTGTCATCAATACAGCTACCTGCTAGATTAGAAGTGTCGTTTCATAACAGGGTAGAAATCCCCGTTTGCTGTGGAGTCCGTGTCCCGTAAACATTTGTTGTCAGGTGTACGTGTACTACGAGATTATGCACTATGAGTTACAGGTACGCTATACGTGGGCAATCACAAGGAAGTTATACATGGCTAGGTGAAACGAAAACTCGCCCGTGCTACGTGCGCAAGAAGTCTTAGTGCGTATGTACCGTAAATATCGGTGAAATTCTACGAAAGACCACTTCTCCAATAAAAGTTAAGAAAAGGACACGCGTCAGCAAACAAAAATTGAGATTTCTGACCAGATTTTAGCAAAAATTGAAAGCGACTTTAGTGAACCCTTTTTTATGAAACCAGCGATAACACTGCGGCCGAACTTCACAACTGTGTTGGTTAAAGATGAGTGCTAGGAACGCTACCTCTAGATGTGTCCAATTTCTGATATGCGGCTTCCCGCTTCAAGAAAGGTTTACCACTACGTCCAGGCTTTCAAGCACCAATCCCCGGAAATGTTTTGACGTTTAAAGGCCGAAGCAACCGCTTCGTTCATTGCGTCATGAAACTTAGTAATTCAGTGCACATTTTGCTGTTAGGTTTGGAAGGTCAAACAACTATTAGTGATTTGGAGGAAAAAAAAGCAGTGAGTAAAAAGCAATTACTTTTTCCTCCATCAGAATGGAGTAAAAAAGGCAGTAAAATAGCTTAATTTTACGGGATGGTCCCAACATGTCGTACTTCTCCCTACAGCTTATACACCAAGAATTGATGAAGGTAGCGCGTCTCGCTAAAGCGGAGAATCCAACTAACTCTAATGTGGTGGTAGAAAGCAAAAAATTTATTTGAAGCGAATGTTCGCAACATCTCGAGCACAGTTAGCGTTTTACCTCCAATTCTCTCTTCGGTGTGGCTGATGTAGGCTAGACGATAGAGGCTGGTGCACTTCGATTTAGGTTCACGTTGAAGAACCTCAGATTGTCGAAATAGCACTGCGGCGTGTCTTGCAGACATATCGTAGCCCTCCATTGTGGCGCGTCTCATAACAATATCGCGGCTTTCACACCTAAACTCCCCCCCTTCATTTTTGAAATGACGTAGTACTGAACACTTCAGTTTATGTGAAAAAAAAGAGTGCCACTGCAATCAAGAAACTACCCGGTCCAAAGCGGCACACCATTAGCCATTGACAGTCTGGAAGTAATGTGTCACCTATAAGCGAGCATTAATGTATTCTGATGCTGCAAAGTGTGAGACTTCTAATTAACGTATGCCTTAGACAAGACTTTTATTTGGCCACGTTAATCAAACTGGGGCGTATCCTTGTGTTCTTAAACCTACGAAAAGCGTTGCAACGTATCCATTTACTTTAGCGACCTCGCTACCCCGACCAGAATTACGTGAAAATTGCTTCGTGAGCTTTTGCGTCCCACAAATAACATTTACATGTTTTTCGCCGCTAATCATTTCAATGTAATCAGAAACTTTTCCAGCCAGCAATCTGCTTTGTTTTCGAATTACTTGATTCCGCAAAAAATTCGTGCCGCTAGGTAGCGGAATCTTCAATCACGATAGACTCGTGCTCAGCTAAGAGGCATCTATACTCTTTTCAGAACTGCCGTTGAATCACTACGGTAAACTAAGCTTTAATAGCCGCTTACTGTAAAACGAGGCATTTTAAATGCGAATGCATTTCTTAGTCGGGCTATGTCAGGCATCCGGCAGCGGCGTCCGCGCGCCGGCAGGTGTTCATCTCTCCGCTCTCACTCCCTCTCCCATAGCAACAGCTGCGGGCGCGCGCGCTTATCCTCGCCCCCTAGCAACCGGAGCAGGTGGGCGGAGTAGAGGAGAGTGAGTGGAGAGGAGGAGCGCGCTCTGGTGCGTGAGGGCGCTCGCATCGCGGGAGCCCGGCGGAGCTATATATGAAAAAAAAAACGAAAAAAAAAGAAAAAAAAAGAAAAAAAGGGGGGGGCTGCGCCGTACTCCCGACCGGGCTGCAGAAATTAGGCGCCTTTTCCTTCTTCGAACCACAACCACCATATATAAATGGAGTGAAGCGCGCGCGAAATGCATGCGCATTTCCTCACGATTCCATTCGGGGAGGTGGGGGCATTTTCTTTTTTTTTTTTTCGTAATCTAGAACGATCTCACATTTCTGGAGCATAGACTGTTTTCTCGCGATTGTCTGAAAACGCTATCGAAAATAGGTTTTTGCCAGTTAACAACCGGGAGTTTCTCGTAATCGGACCTTTGCACGTAGGCTTCCATGCCGATTGAAGCATTCAAAAGTTTTACTCACGCTTTCCCGCGTCTGACAGATATGCAATAAAATTATCACACTTTTCCCTAATGATACAAACCTTTACTCCATACTGCGAGGCTGGCAGATTGAAAACAGCTAGACTGATCTGGCATCAGGCGGTTTCACTCTTATACCTACGCGTAGAGCCTTTTTTATTGAGCTAGTATGAGGCCGCAAGGAATTAGAAATAATGCGTCCATTTCTAAGCCGGTACGTGAGTATGGCTTCTGTTTGACAGAAACGGAAAGACATCCTCCGTCAAGTTATTGAGGTATCGTTCTTTGAAACTAGAGAAACTGGAAGTTGTTGGAATGTTTTAAATTGGTACATAGGCGTGCAACTGCCTCCATTGGAGGTGTGCTTTGTTTACTAAGACAGCAAACCACAAACCTTTATGGCGGCCCCACGTGTTGTATATTGGCTCTAAAATAGTAATAGCCTGATCATGAGAGCCACATTTGTATATTATCTTACTCTGCGGACCTTGCCTCTCCGGTCGACACCTTAATTGCTTGTCGCTAAGCCTCCGGCCAACCGTCAAACAATATCAGTTAATGCATATGGCTCTCGTTCGAGATATAATAGACTTTCTTTTTTTAGGGGTGAAGCTCCTTAGGGTGTGGGTCTGTCCCTCCTCTGTAGTTGTTGTAGTAGTAGTTGTAGTTGTAGTAGGTAGGTAGCCACGTATAGTGGAATGTACCCACTCCTCGTGATAAAGAAGACGATGACGCTGTATAGTGGTGTGTACCCACTACACGTGATAACGATGAAGTATAAGCGCGTTCCAGTATAGTGGAATGTACCCACTACACGTGATAACGACGACGATGACGCTGATGACCATGAAGTATAAGCGCGTTCCAGACCACACATTCTCTTTCTGCCATGGATGAAAACGATCGAGCTTCGCCCACTCATGATCATTCACTTTGTGGATATGGCGTGATTTTTTTTTCCAGCGAAAGCTGTTATGAGATCACAACAAGGGCCGATTTTGGCGCCGTAGTTTACCACCACCGCTGTCACCACCGGTGTCCATAGTCACTATCGCGTAAAATAAGGTAAAGGCTCAATAATTAAGAAATTCTGAGGACACAACAGGATTTGAACCCAGGCCCTGTGCGTGGCAGCCCAGTATTCTGCCACTGAGCTACGCCGGGGTTGAAGCTCCATGGCAAACTGACCCTACGCAGGCTCCACATCGGGTAAGGAATCGCGTTAACATGATTATAAAGCGTTTTAGAACAGTAAAGTAATAACCAGGCGTCACACAATGCGATTTGCGTAACGAGTGGGTCGTTCAATGCTCCAGCCCATTACAAAAGCCTGAGGCATAATTCTTCATCGCCGTTAGCCCGGCATCAACAAAGTGCACATAATGCCTTATAAGTGTGCAGCAGGTACCATGCTTCTCCGAGGAATGCCGAATAATGGCATAGTACACACTTCCACACTACATAAAAATTATGATAATTTATGCCGTAGTGGGTACCATGCAAGTGAGCTTGTAGTAGTTGCCACAACAGTGTTTAAAAAATACTTTATAAAGACCACCCTTCCTGCTTTAGCTGTGACTGCGCTGCGCGTTCCGCGCAGGCCTGGCGCTTTTTTTTTATTTCTAATCTGCAGTGCAACCATGTGGTCGCTCACGTTCTTTTGTGCTATCTTTGTACTTAGCCGTGTGAACAAAATTATGTCCAGGTCGCCTTCATTGTGGCACGCCAGCGCGGAGCACACTGCTTGCGCGGAGCACATTAGCATCGCACGACCAGCGCTGTACAAACGTCAATCATTCTGACGTAACCTACAGGCTTACATGATCGGTAAGTAATACGCACTTACATTGCCCTATCCTTACGGTTACTACGATCTGCTCTAAAAACATCCCCTGATACTTTTAGGAACTCTGAAGAGGGGTCTCTATAGTGCTTTGCAAATGCGAGTAGCTATCGTTAATGACATAGGCTTTTTTTAATTAAGGGAATCTTCTATTCACTGACTCGTCAAGCTGGTGTTCCAAAAAACTCTCCTCACACAAAAAACCGTACTCTCCCACAGACAGCACGGAGCCTAAAAATAAGTAAAAATAAATCAATTTTTCCCGAGGCTGGGGTTTGAACCCGGGTCTCTCCTGTCCTAAAGCGAGTGCCTTGACAACTGGGCCATGTGCCCGTGCTTGCATTATGATGAACTGATGCACATGAATGCGTTCTACAGATTATGCAAATAATAATAATATGTTGGCTTATACGTCCCACAACCACGATTTGATTATGAGGGACGCCGTAGTGGAGGGCTCCGGAAATTTCGACCATCTGGTGTTCTTTTACGTGCACTGACACCGCACAGTACTCGGGCTTCGGTCATTTCGCCTCCACTGAAATGCGACTGCCGCAGCCGGGATCGAGCCTCGACCTTCGGGTCAGCAGCCGAGCACCGTAGCCACTGATCCACCATGGCGGACCACATAATATTAATAATAAGTGTAATAATTTTTGGGATTTATCCTCCCGAAACCACGATATGATTATGACAGACGCCGTAGTGGAGGGGGCCGGAAATTCCGACCACCGGGGGTTCTTTAACGATCACCTCAATCTAAGTACACAGGCGTCAAGCATTTTCACCTCCATCGGAAATGCGACCGCCGTGGACTATGCAAAAATTATTCGGGAAGCAGTTCACTTACTATGGGCGCTGCATAGATATAATTTGCGTTCAACTTAAAGCGATCTCGTGGACAACGCGAATGGTCGATAAGTGGTATTGCACATTTTAATAAAATTCCGACTTTGACAACATTGAATTTCTATGCCGTATTTCCATGAGTTGCAGTTGCTTGCAGTTGCTCAGGTGCACGAGTTGTTTCTAGTGAGAAATGGACAGGGAAGGAACATGAACATTATTATTTACGTATAGAAGTCACAATTTCATGTTTTATCTTCTATTTTTCTGTCTAGGACCCCGATTTCCCTTATCGAGCATTGTTCAATGCGTTTGTTATAGGTGGGCAATTATGGGGAATTTGTATACGGCTAGGCGAAACCAAAACTCCTCTCTTCTATGTACGCGAAAATTCCGAGTGTGTCTGTGCCGCAAATAATTGGAAAAGTTCCACTACTCACCACCGGTTCAATAAAAGTGAACAAGAAAACATACGTCGACCAACGCCAATTAGGATTTGTGGACAGACGTAAACAATAATTGAGAAAGATCTTAATGAGCCTCCGGGACCAAACCAGTGATGCACAGTGGAGCCGAACGTTACAGCTTCGCTGGTTAACCATCTGTGTGGAGTTCGTAGGATGTAACTGTCATCCAGGCATTCTGTAGTTCCTTTGGACCTTATTTAAAGTTTGTTGACTGACTGTACGACTACCTATAATTGGCAGTAGTGTTTCCCGCCTTGTCAGTGGTTTACTTATGGCCTCAAGGCATTCAGGCACCATTTTTAACGCAAAAGTGCTTTATGCCGGGGTCTATCAAGACTTCAGTGACGCATTTCCGTCATGGAAATGATGTCGAAAAAATGCACATCATCAGATCGCAAAGAAAAGAAAGTTCCGTTGCCGAGATTCGAGCCCATGACCTCTCGGTTCGCGACAGCAGTACCCGGGCATGCTATCCATTGCGCCATGCTCACATATTACGGAGGTTGTACAAAGGCGCGTTTTATATCTCCCACTTTCCTCTCACAGTGCTCTTGGTCGGTAGTGAAGTAACAAATTATGACCGTGGCCACGGCAATTTCATTAACACCTTAACACACCGCGAGGTGGCGACCTTAGTTAGCCCAAGCGTCGGCCTCGCTCATAGTATCCATCCATACCACGGTGTAAGAAAAATAAATTAGGTGTGGACACTCCGCCCCATGGCGGGTCCAGATAATGTTCGGCGCTTTCGATATCTCTACGCCCCCCGCGTCGTAGCGCCACCCCCCCCCCCCTCAACAGCGGCCGGCGTATGTACTACAGAGAACGAGCTGCGTACGTAGCGTCCGTGCCTGTACTGTGGAAGCAATTGCGGCATGCGCCGCACGTGGCGTTTTTCGGTCGAGAAGAACGCGGGTTGCGTTTCTAGCTCTAGTTGTCAGCGTGCATGGTCATTTAAAAACTACATCGAGAAAAAAGAAAGAAAAAATTACACCATCTCCCGCTAAAGGGAACCATGTGTAGATGCGAAGCAGCGGGCGCTAACGCTTACACTGGCGGCGGCGTTGACGCTGGCGCTCATCGCGGCGTTGCGCAGGAGAGAAACCTGGGGAGGCGCAAAGCAGGCAGTGATGGACCGGTGTTTCCTATTGGAACATGCCAATCGCTGCTAATGGGCAATGGGAGACAGAAGATTCCGATTGGACACAGAGACCTGCAGTCCGCTTTTAGTTAACGCGCAGGTTGCGAATTTTTGTTGTTCAGCAACGCACAGGAGAGATCTCCCACCGGCACTACCTTGCAGGTCAAGATCCAGTGCCTATATATACGGGGAGGCCGCAGCGGGAGCAGTCGGTTGTAGCGCTATCATCATCAACCTTCATCATCGTCATCATGTTACTAGCCACCGCGCCGCGTCTCTCGTGCAGCTCATGCTGAGCTCGAGCCGCGGGACAGAACAGGGTTCACGCGCCTGGCGGACTGGACGCCGGCAGTTGCCGCCGCTCCGTTTGGCCTTCGCTCAATAAAGTGGCGAGACAGCGGCACGGCCACGTTGGCCGCCTTCACGACGACGTCTCTCGTCTCTGTCCATCGCTACAGTGGTGACCCGGACAACACGCCTTTCGACGAGCGGCCACTGCCATGTTTCGACGTCCCTACCCGCAAGTGCCGCCGTTCAACCCGGTCTACCCCCGAGTGTGGTTTAAGCAGCTGGATGCCATTCTCATGGTGGATGGCGTCACCGCACAACCGGAGATGCACGCCGTCCTGCTACACGTCCTCCCGGTTGAGCTCCGCCATCTCGCGGCCGCGTCGACATCCAGCCAGCAGCCATACGACGACCTCTGCACTGCGGTGCTGGCCTCCTACGGGGAAACCTACCGCCCGCTTCCGATGAGCCGTGAGTTCCGGGTTTCCCCTCCGTCGACTCGAGCTCTAAAAGCCAGCCCGCAGCTCTCCCTTTACTACGACTTTTCTTCCCCGGCTACGACTCCTTCTACCTCGGGTCCGGACACAGGAGCACCCATTCCTGCGCCCGACCATGACGACCAGGTAGAAGACGCCCCTGCGTTGACCGACCTTCCCGAGGACCTCCCCGAGGGTCCCCGAAGGTACGAGGGTCCGTCCCGCATGCCTGCCACTCGCCCGTCTTCCCCAACCTCGACGGCTCGTGACGCCTTGAAGACGTCAGACTGCAGTACGGCTACCTTGCCGCACGCCCTGGAGTCTGACACGGCCGCGGACGATCTCCCACCCGCTGTTCGCCCACCAATTGCGGAGGCGTCGCCGTCGACAATTACTAACGAACACGAGCTTCCGCCGACCGCATCACTCTGCGTCATTTGCCACCAGCGACCAGCCTCGCCCTCGCAGTCTCCCGCAGCCGAAGTTCCAGCCCCCCAACCAACTACGGCCGAACTTCAACGACGCGGCAACTATGACTGACGCGCCTGAGGACAACGTGCCTGGCCCTGCTATGGCAGAGCAGACTACTCATGCCCCACCTACCACAGCGCCAGCCATGGACCATGCTGATCTGTGCACCAGCCCTCGTGCGCCGACTACCGAAAGTCGTTCCACGTGCACAGGTGCGCCGACCAACCCTCCTCTAGAGTGCACGCCTGCAGTGTTCCACGGCATCCATCCTCCGGAACCGTTGACGCAGGCCGGCAGCCACCAAACGGGTGTTCACAATGCAAACGCGCTCGTCACAACGACAACGACGCCCAATTGGACCCCATCTCTATCGCATGTGGCGCTACGTCGACAAAACCACCGCACTCGGCGTCAATCAAGACGGCATGCACGTGGTGCGGTTGTTCGAGACCGATGTCGCCGCATACGGGGACTTGTGTACCATCGCCAGCACACCGAACGCCCTACAACGCCGAGGTTGGTGTTGCGCCGACACCGCAGTCCACACCAGCACCACCGACCCGCTGCCGACGTTAGCGACGAAATCGACACAGCTATGGGCACCTTTGTTAGCCGCGTCCGATCGTGCCGCCTGGTGCGCTCTCGAACAGTCACACCAGGTCATCGTGAGACCCACTTGTCTATAACCACAGCGCTCCGGTGCCTTCTCCGTCCGCTGTTTTTTCCCAGTGCCGCCCGCCGGAACAACTGTAAAGACCCTCCGCCTCCACGTCGACGACTGGACTACCCACGGACCCTTTCGACTTGCGTTGTCAGCACTTGTATATACGCCACCATAGTTTTTCATTGCGGGTTCATTTCTGCAGGGGGGAGTATCTGTAGCGCTATCATCATCAACCTTCATCATCGTCATCATGCTACTAGCCACCGCGCCGCGCCTCTCGTGCAGCTCATGCTGAGCTCGAGCCGCGGGACAGAACGGGTTCACGCGCCTGGCGGACTGGACGCCGGCAGTTGCCGCCGCTCCGTTTGGCCTTCGCTCAATAAAGTGGCGAGACAGCGGCACGGCCACGTTGGCCGCCTTCACGACGACGTCTCTCGTCTCTGTCCATCGCTACAGATTGTTCAGCAACGCACAGGAGAGATCTCCCACCGGCACTACCTTGCAGGTCAAGATCCAGTGCCTATATATACGGGGAGGCCGCAGCGGGGAGCAGTCGGTTTTTTAGGAGCGAAGCTCCTTAGGCTGGCACCGCGCCGTCACCGTCGCCGTTGAAGCTCCCTGGCACGGTGCCAGCTGTGGCGTTTCCCCCCTCACGCGGGAGGATAAATGATGTTTATGAGCGCTGAAACGCGGATGGCGTCTGCAAGATGCGCAAAGCGCGAGAATACGAGCGCATGCGAAACGGAAGCAGATGTCTCGCTCTCGCTCTTTCTTCTTCTCTTCTCTCTCCCCTAAAACCCGCGAACGCGCGACACCATCGCTTTACCCTGTCGTCCGCCCAGTGGTTGGTCCGTTGCCTGGACAATGACACGTCGCGCGCGCCGAACGCCGCGTGCGTCCCATTTCTAAGGAGCTTCGCTCATCGGTGGTATTCGTACACGGAACAACTGCTAGTTTTCAACCAAGAAACTCGCTAGCAAACGCTGCCTGCGTCGGCGTTGCGAGGCGAGAGAGGGGGGGGGCGTAGAAGAGGAGAGGGAGGGGACGCGCATGCGCAATGGGGGGTGTAAACGCTGCGGGAGGGATGCCTAGAGGAGAGAGGGGGAGCGTAGGAGAGGAGTGTGTGGAGAGTGTTTGCGCAGGCGCAGTAAGGGTGGTCAGGAAGCACACCTACACCACCACCACAACCATCACCACCACCACCGGATTGAACTCGGGCCTTAAGCTGCTTCGCATCTAAAACTAACAGTTGTTCCGTGTACAAATACAATCGATGAGCGAAGCTCCTTAGAATTGGGACGCAGACGACTACTTAAAACTGTTGGCGACGTCGGCGCTTAGATTCGGCTGCTCTAGGACAACCGATTTTTTTTGGCCCCTAGTTTGGCACCCGTTTTAAGTGAACTATTTCAAGGTCAGATAGACAAGCGTCTCAACAATAAGTTCGCACATTCCAATGTATTTAAAATCTTTAGGTTTGTAGATGACTTTTTAGTAATTTTTGACAAGACGTCTACTGGGACTCACTTTGATGTAATGAACCTTGGCCGCATTTAGGCAGACGTTAGCGCCGTTGCAACTGACCAGTGAACTTCCGTTAAACGAATCCATTAAATTTTTAGACCTGTGTATCACCTTTCGCAGTAACCATGCATGCTGGCATTATGAGGCAAGAAGTATGAAATCAATTTTACCCTATTGATCGCCTCATTCTAAACTCGTGAGACGAAGCATCGCTAATATGTGTCTAAATAATGCACTTAAGAAATCATTCCCTCATCTTGTGCAGCTTTTTTTTTTAGAACGAGTAAATCGTCTAAAGGCGTCAAGCTGCCCTGACCACGTGTTAGTGTCTGTATCCGAGGTGCTAGTGAAAAGATTAGGTAAGCAATCTTTGTGTGAACTGAACAGCGATAAGTCTAACAGGAACATAAAAGTAGTGATCATCCCGCACATTCATCACATATCACACAATCTTAAGAAAGCTGCTCAGAAGGCGGGTGTGAAGGTAATATTTCCCGCTCCGCAAAAAATTATCCAGACTGTGCAGACTGACAGAGCCAGGTTCCAGTGCGCCTCTCGTCTGCGACGTCAACCACAGGGTTAAATTCGTTCAGTGCCAGAAGGGTGTTGTTTACAACATTCCACTTTCATGTGGAAAGGTATATATAGGGTGAACTGGGCGACGTCATATCGAACATCTAAGAAAACACAGCAATAATGTCAGGAACGGCAACAACGGTCATCTCGCAACTTACTGCCAGAGGTGTTCCTGCACCCCAAAATTTGAGCAGTGCACAGTCATATCCCGCAACCACAATCAATCGGCGAGGCTCGTAGTTGAAGCAAAATCAATTTTAGAGCGCCCAGAATTGTGTGTCTGCATAGCTTCACTGACATTATCTAAGAAAGAGGTGAAATTTTTGTATGCTCAGTAACATGTAACGCGCAGGCCCTGTGTGACGTGCTTCACTGTATTTAAGTGACGCTACTCTCTTTTTTCCAATAAACAAGTTGTAAGTTGCGCTGTGTGTGTCCCGTCTCTTCTTCGTCCTCGTCTTTCAGGCGCATCCGCTTCATCGCTCTAGCACTTACGGCAGGATCGTGTCGGCGTAGCCGTTGTAGCTCCGCTCGTCGAGCTTTAACCGCAGGATCCTGTTGTCTGGGCTAGTCTCGCTGCCGCTGCTTTGGCTTTGCGTTCCGCATCCTTGCCAAGCTGCTTATCGTCTTCATCATCACGTTTATGTTTCTGAGGACTGATGATGATATATGGATTTTAATGGCGCGTGGGCCAGGCTTGGCCAAAAGAGCGCAATTTTTCGAGGACTATACTATCCATGTTGTGTGAGCAGCCCTAAGTAATCTGAAGTGGGTCCCTATTTTTTTATTTATGTACAAACATGGTTTTCGGTGAATATTACTGTCACTTATAAACGCGAACTGTTTTTCCGCCGCGCGCTTTGTTTTCTACACAACGCGCGCCGAACGCGTTTTTTGTTTCACCGGCCCCGGGTGGGGAGAGCGTCTGCTACTACCTTCGACAAAGCGCCCGTCCTGCGCTAGAATGATGGTTGTCATTTCACAATCCACGATAAAGGTGGTTAAAGGGAAGACGACCATTATAACAAGTTGTGCACAGAGCTTATTTCTTTTATTTTAACCTCGAATTTCTTGTGCGCTAGAACCAAACCGCTCGGCTTTCGTAGTGCGCGGTGTTTCATTGTCTTTTTCGCGCCAGCGCCGCATCTATGTTGCAGGCAGCTTCAACGGCGACGGCGGGGTGCGGGCCTAAGGGAGCTTCGCTGTTAAAAAAACGTGCTTCCGCGTCGTCGCTCTCGGTCCCTTGAGGGCCCCACGTCGCCGCGCCCCTTCAGTTTAGTGCAATGAAAATGCTTTCTATGATTATGCTTTCTTTGATTATGCTCTCACTGTCTACTACTACAGCTACCACAAGGGCTTCTTTAATCATTAATCATGGACGTTAGTCGTCGGGATGGAGATGTACCACCAAGCGGCAGCATGGGTGCATCCACGTTGAAATACCAACACACATTGTGCAAGCTGTCTTATATGATTGTGCAATAAACATTAAACTATTTCTGTAAGGTCACGTTTTACTTTCGTGTTCTACCGATTGCTATGACGGAGGGATCAACCATGTTTTTTGAGGCTTTTACGTGACAATGTGCGTTTAACTCATTACCACGCAAAACCTGATAGCTTACGGCTTGTTGGCGGGTTGGTTCAGCAGGCTCAAATAACTATTAGTAGCTCAATGAAAGATAGGAGTTAGAAAAATAATTTAATTTTACTTTGTATTGAAGGGGGGTACTCGTAAATTGTTGTCCTCTTGCTACCCTCTATATCATGCCAATGATGTCGTAGCATGGTTTGCTAAAGTAGGGCATCCAACGAAATCTAACGTGGTGGTACAACACCACGAACAGGTTTGAGAACAAGTGATGTAGTAATGTCTCCATTATGGTTTGGCTTTCCTCCTTGTATTTTTTTTTTTGCGCTACTCGTTAACGGATTGGAGATGAACGCTGTAGCGCGGACGAAGCGTAGCAACAAAAGAGCTTGCTCGGGAAGTTCCTGTAATAAAAACGCTTTGTTTCGCTTGACTGTGGCCACAATGCTAGTTCAAGTGGAAACTTTCATCCTTGAAGCAGCGCTTAAAGACAGAGACTAAGGAAGGACGAACACACAAGACGAGCTCTGAGGACTACTATCGATGTGTGTTCGTCCTTCCTTAGTCTTTGTCTTTTAGCGCTGCTTCAAGGATGCGCATGTACCTACTAGCCCAACTTTCTATACTGTTGGTAACTTTCAATAAGGGGGCTGTGACGTCACGGGTTATCTGGCGTATCCACCTTGCGTATGCCATGAAATTCACCACAAAATGTTTGATTTACACTTTCGCGAATTTCGTTTTGTAGCAGAGTGGCCGATTGATTTTTCTTTTTTTTGTTTTGCGGCGGATGTTAGCAGAGGTTCACTTCTGTATTCAGCACTCCGCTTCGAAATTTGAATATACAATCACTCGTTGAAACATTCAAAACGATTTACGTCGTCATGTGGAGACACTGTGACCGTATCCGAGCTAATACCAATAATGAAGTTGGGAGCAACGGCACTTGCTAAAGTCTTCATGCAATAAAGGGCCAGTGAGGTACGGGTTACTTGAAGCTTTAGCGTAGGACGACGAGTCAGGGCAGCTTTTCAAATGTTTTGGGATAGGTGAGAATACATTACATCAGCATACATCTTTCAATGCAACGCATCAAAAAAACAGTTTCTAAAGAGTCATTTACCCCGCTTTCCCGCTCTTCCGAAGCGGAAGAGCGGAAGAAACCTCCTCCCCATGCGGCTTAAACGGCCGGAAAACGAGGCGACGAGTCAGATCTCTCGGGGACCGATATTAACGCAATAGCGTTAAAGAGCTCGTTTCGCAGAAATTCCGGCGTCGGCGTCGGCGTCGGCGTCGTTGGTTGTGAGCGAAATATCATCATCTTGTCCGTGACCGAAAAATCTAGAAAGATGCAAATAAAATAAATAATAAAAATTTTCGGCTCCGAGTGAGGATCGAACCCGGGTCGTCTGCGTGTCAAGCAGGTGTTCTACCACACAGCCATGCCTCTGCTTGGAAATGCAGTGAAAATAACTTCCATGCTTCGCAAACGCAAGCGTCCTTTATATAGGCGTCGCAATATAACATGTAATATCCTAGGAATATTGCGTGGTACAAGCGTACATTGCCATCGGGCGTCAGAATATGTGACTATCATAACAATTCCACAGTTTAAAGCCAGCCACCCATTACAAACAGCACACACCTTACGGCGCGTATTCCCTTAACACCACGTAGTGGGTACATAGCAAGTTCGAAAACATTTCTCACATTTGCCGCGCATAATTTCTCCTGGTTTAAAGCATACTACCCATTACATAGTACGCACTAAGTGATGGAAGTACGCAGTAGGGACGGGATATCGCTATCGCGTTCAACTCTTAAAGGCGAAGCTTAAGGGTCCCCCAATTTTTTTTCACCCACCGTAGGTGTCCGCTTTACCGCAGCCAGTCTGAACACCATCGACGGGGGTGTCAATTAGGGCTTGTTGGTATTGTTGCATGATAATGGATGGAGCGCAGGCTAAAGACAAGGACAAAAGAGATACACATTCGACACAAACACAGCGCTACTTTTAACAACTGTTTTATTTTCGCTGATCCTGCTGGTAAATATACTCCCACGACGTCAACATCATGCGGCCGTGGCGCTGGTGTAAACATCCGGTTGAGCCGGAAATGGTGCAAGACCTACGCAGGCCGCTCGGGTGTAAAGGGTGGACAAGCAGTGACATGTAATGGCGGCACGTCCGCAAAAGCGCGCGATGCCCCGCCTCCTTGGCCGCGAGGGCATCCAGCTGAGCCATGTGGTTTGACGTGCACTCGCCGCCACGCCGCGTTGAAAATCCATTTTGCCGCTTTGGCCTTTGGTGTGAACGAGCCTTTATGGCAGCATTACACATTCAACAGAACTCGAGCTTAGCAGTGCGGCACATTCTTGCCCGATGGCAAACCACCACCTGTACGTTAGGCACCAATAAAGCGCTGTTGACGTTCTTGCGAGCCAGGAGATTTCACTAAACTTTATGAACATTGGCCTGTGTATGTGCGTGCGTGTGTGTGTGTGTGTTTGTGTGCATGTGTGGCTGTACGTGATGTTACGTATTTAGCAGTGTATGTGTCATAATTGTCACCGAGAACCTTGAGTACCATGTCACGCAGAATAACCAGGCTAATATTTTCAGCATTTCATTAAAACATCTGTCTCTATCTCTGCCTTTCTCTCTCTTTGTTTCTCTTTAATCGAATGTTCCGTGTACGTGCCTTTAGACTAAAAAAAAAGCATTCAATTATTCGGTGCAACCGGATGCATTTCTAATTAGCTCTTGGTGATTTAGACCTCCGTGATCTTTCGGTGTACGGTTCTGTTAACAGCGAAGCTGCTAAAGCTCGAGATCAAACGGATGACCACAAATAGCTGTCGTCATCATGAACGGGTATGGGGCACATAAATTGGGCTAATCCCACTATTCGCCCTTGGCCCACTAAAAATGAAGGCAACAGTTAGCGAAAAAAAAATGGCTGTGAAGCGACAGCGGGGAGCCGAAGACTCCGAGTACGTACAGTGAGGGAATCCTAGTGAATGGGAAATGTAACGGCGGCTGTGAGAAGACGCCGAAGCGATGGAAGCCCTACGCGAAAGACGACGTGCCCGTAGATCTATGGAATGTGCGAAGACTCGGTTTCAAGCGCGAGTTTCTGTGTCTGGAGTTAGGACGTCTGTGTCTTGCCTGTTATCGTCTGTGGTTCAACTCGAACCTCTCTGCGCTGAGAATCAACAAAAAAAAATCTAGCATGAGCTAGCTAAAGTCCAGCAACAACTTCGAAGCAACCTAGGAATAACCTAGCATCATCTAGCTGAAGCCTAGAACAACATAGAAGCTACGAGATTCGACTTCAGAATCGCTCAGTTTCGCTGTTTCAAGCCTTGCGCGACTTAGTGGACGCTCCCCATTTCTAAAATTCCAAGCAACACTATAATTCGACATGCAATACAGAATATACTAAACACCTAATTCAGGTAGTGTAATTATGGCATTATTATGAGCACTATTCGCCTGACGTCACTGATTGTTAAACTTCAGATATTTAACTCACACCGTGAAGCTTTTGCAGTGCAAAGAAATTGTTCAGTCTAAAAACTAAAAGCAAACAAAACAGAAATTTAGTTTTCTGCGAAGAAAAAACATCAAGCGGTAAAGATTTAAAAATTGTGTAAAGTGAGCACGCACTCAGTAAAATAGATAGACAGTGTCAACAGCGCCTCCTTCAAGCTCGTTTAATTTTAATTTTCATGAACAAAATGATAAAGGACACAGCGGCACTGAGGACGATGTCGAGGCAAGGAAACTGCTACATAAGGTTGATATGCAGAAATTGGAAGGGACCAAACAAGTGCTCACATTTGAGCAACATATTCGGCAATGTAATGGTCTTCAATTAATTTATAAGGCAATGAAGGAACACCATCTAAACTTCTGTATAAGAACTGGATAATTCCACGAGTTAGCAAGGTCGTGTATTCACACTAAATTTGTTTTTAAAAAGGATGCACTAATGCCGCCACAGCAGTTAAGGCCAGTGTGACGTGGCGCAATATTGCAAAAAGTTGCCGTGACGTTCGCCACGCAATCGATCATTTAGATTTGTGCCTGTTTCTCAGATGTGAACCTTCCTACACACGTCAATGGGACGATATGTGCTATCAAATTAGCGCAGAAAAACGAAGCGACAGCTACGCTTGGCAGAAATGATCATTAGGAAAGGTGCATTGATCAACTTCATCAACCTCGGAAGTTTGTCGTGGTCTCACGAACAGACCTCAAGCGCCGTTCCTTTTACGAAGCCATAGGCCACGCTTATAGACGCCTAGGAAGATAAAATTTATTAAGGCGAGAGCATTAGATGTCCCATCAAACACGAAAAATCTCCAGCACCCCATATCAGTGATGTCTGTGCGATTGATGTCAAAAATCATCATCACGTGCTGACGGCACCATGTGACGTCATCATGATGTCACATTATAGCACAATCTTGTGACGTCATGAAGATGTAGATGCTGTCACTGACCAAGTACAGGTGAAAAACACAGATACATGATACCTGACCAGATACCTGACCAGACGAACTTTCGTCGAACTCTTGACTTTGTGACGTCATTATGACGTAATATGAAGGCGCATACCGTGACCTCACACGGTGACGCTATCACAAGACGTTATTGCTTGGTCAAAGGCGTTCCGATCCCGCGTACAGTGCAAAACAAGGTGAGGTGCAGAAAGCTTATAATGCCTCCGATCCTGGAGGCAGTGCACAACAGCGTTAGTTGTAGAAAACTCTCGGAGGGGGGGGCGCAGTAGGTTTAATACATCGACTCACAAGGAAAAGAAAAAGACTGCTATCGCCTTCCGGTCGATAGAGGCGAATGCATAAGGAAACTTTCAAGTTTTTGACTTCTCAAGCGTATGCATACCGCAGGCACATCTCACGAGACATTTGAAAAATTGCGCGACCACTCGTATGACATAGGGAACCCAACTTCGCATTGCAGCAAACATTCCAGGTGAGCATGCATGCCCTGAGCATATATTTAGGAGATATAGCGAAGACACAGGCGCCCTGATATGCTCCCGGAATAATATTTCAAACAAAATCGGGCCACACACACCGAATTGGGCTTATCGAAGTCTTCGCCGAGTATACGCATCTCCGTTGAGGCTTAGACGGAAGTAGGTATGCGGTCTAAGAATTATGGACTTACTTCAGAGATGTCAACCTGTGTAAAGCAGATGCAGAGCATGACTGAGGCGATGCCAAGAGGCGAAGCAGCGGTAGATGCAACCGTGACTGAAATGGGAGTAGGGCGATTGGAGATGTGAGATTTCCTTATCGTATCTCATGCGCCATCATATATCAACGCGAGGAAAGCATTTGCTTTATATCAGCTAATCAACAAAGACGAGGATATCGCACGTGCGATGCAGTTTATTACACCGCTGTAAAGTACTCCATAAGCTCAAATCTGCAGTCTAAAAAACTGTGGCGAAGGGACATGTAGGGAAGGGTGTTTCAGCTCCACTAACGTGAAACATCGGGAGAGGCGAAGCATGCTGTGTGCGCCAATGTTTCGCACAGCAAAATCTTTACTCTTTACTCCTTCATTTCCCACTGGTCCGATTACACACCATCACTTTGCAGATATGTTTCAAGAAGTGGTGTTTCAAATAGATAACTTGAGCATAGAGATGTACGTTTGTGTCTCTGGTTTTAGATAAGAAACTTGGGCGTCTTGGTAAATTTTGTCGGGGATTCTGACACCGCTTGAAAGCTAAAGATGCTGTTTAAGCAGTAAAGACGAACCTTTAAGTTATAATATGCATACTATGGACCGATGGCGAGTAGTGGAATTGATCCAGTTTTTGTGAAGCATACCTGTTTATGATGAACCGTGATAACGAGATGACACGCCAACAAGCCGAGACCAGTGCGACATGACACGCCAAGGAGCCTATACTTTAAGGCGCTTTGCCCCGAAAAAAGAATGTCGTATATGTTGCACGTCTTCCTGTGCCACAGCAATTATCTTCATCTACGTCACGTCCCTTTCGCTTGCGTTATCGCCAAGCTCCTGGCATACTTCAAAGTTATGTACAGTGAGCGCGCTAGTGGCGTGACGTAGCATTATTGATAGGAAACGTAGGGAGTACCGAGGTTTTCTTAAGAGGAAACGCAAGCAAGGGAATTGATTATTGGTTTCGCGAGCCAACGTACACTCTGCCAAACGGGTTCGCCGAGCTTGGCGCGCAGCCCCAAATTGTGCCGTTGCGATGCCTTGTTAAGGTTTACTCACGCAAAGTTCGGCTCCTAAATAGAAATGAAATAAACTGCGAGATTTTCGTGGTACTTCACAATCTCAAAGATTCCGTCTCGCGCCGTAGTCGAGCGTCTATGCCCCTTCATAATAGAGAAGTCAAATTAATGAATAACATTGTATGCCGATGCGTTCTGCCTATCTGGAATGCATCAGGCTTTTTTTGTTTCTGTTTTTGTTTACGTGTAAATGTTTGTCAGCTCAATAAAGCGTCCAATTGTTAGTCGGCTATCATGGTATTTGAACGTGTGGCTCGTATATGCTTCCCATTGTTAATTCAAAGACATTACTTGCACAGGAAAAGTTTAGAGAAGATTACAGTAAGGCAAGGCCCTCTCCCAACCATCAACACAGTGGCGCCCTGCTACTCCAAGAGGCCTCCGGCCTGTTGGTGTAACACGGTCATGTTTGATGCTGCTGATGTTTCAAATCTCCTAGGTGTTTACTAAAGTATAATAAAGTTTCTGATCACCACAAACGCTTACTCAGTAAACTCCAGTAAGGTTAGTTAAACAAGAATACTTTAGAAACACACGACTTCAATCCTTTGCTCGTAGTCTAAATAGTTTAGAGTTGTATGTTCCGTCTCCCGACCACTCTCCATAGAAACTGCTTTGCGGCTCTTGTTTTGTGACAGCGCTTTTACGCCCAGTCGCAAATTTAACAGTTATCGAAGCGGGGTGAATGTGAATGCGTTGTGCATTACGTTGCGAATGCTTTATGTGCAGCACTATGTCTTTGCGAACACGCAAGACATAATAAACGAAGAAATATCACTTAGCTTGTGGACGCATTGCACCTAAGTATCAATGTTAAAATCGCAATCCTGTCTTCGTGAGGTAGCCAGTGCGAGGACATTTGATACATCTTGATAGCTTGCGAATGCAGCGCGCAGTTGGAGCGTCTAGCTTTCTCTGAATTTATGGTTACATGTTCATATTACAGGAAACGTAAATACATGAAATCGCACATGGCCTCGTGAAGGGAAAACACGGAAAAAAAAGGAGCACCACAGAAAAGCAAATAAGGCAAGCAAGTGTGGCGTACCTGGTATTCTGAATCACCAATCAGCACAGGTAAGTGAAAATTTCGCATTTTAGTGCAGTAATTTGTTCGTATTCCTGGCATATTTAAAAATTCAGGCACCTTCAGCGCACGAACAAACTCAATCTAGTTTAGTAAAAGGAATTTCGTTAGAAATTATTTGTTATTTTTCATTTCTAATTCTTAACGTCTGCAATACGATGAGAAAAACAGGAAGAGGTTCAGGTAAAAATTAACAGCATTTTTTGTCACCCGATTTTGTTTACCGTTCAACGGCTAATATCTCCACGAATACCTCGGGTATGTTCAAAGCAAGTATCGAGGTAAATAAGAATCAAGCTATATGGAGGTAAGAGCTATGACAGTATAGAACGTACGGAGGCAAGTGTAACAAAAACGCATCGATTGTTGTGATATATTGCATAGCATACAGGTTGGGAACACTGCTTCAATACGTAAGTGCGCTGAGCAAACTTGCGTTGCTAGAAAAGAACGCAAAACATGCAGCACGCAAAGAATAGACATAAATCCTATGTTACAACATCTATATTACGTGGAATTACAGTTACTCGCCGTGTTGCCTTTGCGACATATCATTCACCATCGCGCCGGAACTCCAGCCACAAAAAGATGTAACTCCATAGTCGGGAATAGACTTCGGAAGCACGAATGAGCGATTCATATTTATCTCTTCGTGTGTGTGCTGATCATTTTTTTTCTTTGTTGCACTTCGGCGGCATCTAGAATACTCGGCGTGGTGATATTAAAAGTGCCTCCGATTCCCGCAATTCTGTCGCATGCCACACATTCTGCCTGCCATGAAAGAAGAAAGCCGGCCGCCTGTCCGGAAACGTAGAGTATCGGTTAATGGCTTTCACGTACTCGAAGGAATGCATAGTTTCGCCGTTCGTTAATAAAGTTATGTGCTTCAGGAATGTGCCACTGCTACACCTGTCCGGATACGACAAAATCCGCGAGAAAAACAAGTACGTCTTCTCTCAAAAATAGAATCCCTTTCATCAGCATTGCCATCATCGTCGTTAGCATCAGCTTGTTCATGTTTGGTTTATGTGTGTAAGACGTTTAGGACGATGAACGCTCCAAGTGGTAACCAGTCATATCTGATTTGCCTCAGCTGACAAAGTAGTAAACTTGAAAGTATTCTCATTTCGTTACAAGACCATTACCAATGTAAACTGATGAGGCGGCTATCAAAACTATCGGTTTTAAGAGGTTCACATCAGACATGACTGTCCGGCGATTTGACCGTAGCATTTTTGTAGCAAAAAGGTAATCGTCTCTCGACCTGTAGTCTAACGGGGAAATGTATTCTTCTTTTTATTTTATATTTTTCGTTCACTGATCCCTCCAATATCGGGAAATTGAGGAGACTAATGATTAACCCGACAGGTTGCATAAGTATCTTATCATGCGATGTGTGCACCTGGGTACGTGCGGCCTTATTTATGTACTAAGTCGTTTTGTTGAGCATCAAGGTCTGTTTAAAGGCTTTAAAGTGCATGCTGAATCTGCGTCTGGCTGCAAAGCAATGTCTTGAAGCTCTTGGTGAAAACGTGTTGAGCGCAAGAACAGCACCGGTAGGTACACTTTTGTTACGTCAAGAAATAAATATTGCGCCTTATAAGCTATTCCAAGTGACCTGCGATGAAGAAGTGCTAAATCTCGCGTTGCCCTGGCAAAATGAGAATGTTCGCGGAGCTATCGCAAAAGCCTTCACAATGCTAATGAGGCCACG
>JALIZH010020067.1:0-50000 GCA_030522465.1 Rhipicephalus appendiculatus
AGCATTGCGCCTCCCACAGGCGTGTTCGTGGGCGTTCTTCCACTTTCGGGCATGTTCTTTCGTTCCACCCGCAGCATGGAAATTTCCACTCTCGAAGGCAACAAGGGTGCACACGCTGCACTCTCGTGCAGCTCGTTTCGCTTCTATGAAATATTGCGGATAAATACACGGACAGGTTGTCACTAGGGGCGCTCGCATCATGGCGTCAACGCGGCTGTGAGTGGTACGTCGTGAGCGCGGTAAAACTGAATGCGAGACATCGCAGCCACGCGATGATATAACTTTTATTTCTTCGTGCGTGTGTGCACAGTCTGCGCGATAAAGCTGATAGATGAATCACGCCGCTCGCTGGCGTTGCGGCGTGAGCACTGCTCCTTGGCAAGCGCAAACGCGGTGGGTGGACCCGATCTTCGCCGCGGGCGTCTGTCAATCAAACTGATTGACGCGTGAACTCGGGTACAAACTCGTTGATTCTGAGAAGGCCCCAGTTCAACTTGTGACTGTCATGGTGCCCGTGTGACTGTCAAAGGTTTCATGCGGTGGACGCTAAGCAGCAGCTTCTTTGCACATAAAATAATTTGGTCAGCCTTTACTACTTGTGCAAGGCTGGAGCCATAGAGGAGCTTGTGATCACCTAGCTTCTTCCAGCGTTTTAAGTCGGTCGTCTACTCAGTCTGCTCGGTATACGCTTCGAAGTAAACAACGCATCAGCTCGGCCTTAATTTTGATTAGACTAATTAGGCACGACTTAATTAACATAATATTGAACAGTTTTGTCTTGATTGGTAAGGTTTTAATTAAACCACAATAATTACATCGGGTGCAATTAGCATAATCTTGATTAGTATGTAGCTAATAAACATAAACCTAATTCGCATGATCTTGAATAGCATCATATTATTAAGGTCTAATTAGGGTTACTTTACTTGGCGTGCTTATAATTAAAGTCGCGTTAATTATCCTAGTATTAGTTAGCACGGTCAGCTTTACATGGCTTCATTAGCATGGTCTTAGTAAGGTATGGCTTCATTAGCTCGGTCTTAGCATGCCTTGGCTTAATTAGCTTGGTCATAGCGCTCTTGACTTATTTAGCTAGGTGTACCGCCCAGCCACTTAGCTAATCAGCCGGGCGCACGTCCTCGGGCAGCGAGCACACCATGAAGGGATGAAGAGGGCGCGCGCCAGTCGAGCAACGCGCAAGAATGTGCAGGCCGACCATGATGATTGTGCACGTGGCCTCGGGTTTAGCTACGGTCGCGATATTGTAAGGTGCTTGGCCGGAACTAATCTCAGAGGCCACCGTGCTAATTATTTTAAAGGATACTTAGTACAGACATTAAAAGCTTCAAAACAAAATTAAACAGCCCCTGCCTTTAAAAAATATCATCAGTAAACCTTTCTGGCACTTTTATTGCATGGCTGCACTTCTGCACTCAGTGGAACGACAAACAAATGAAAGAAGATGCCTCTGGTTTGAAAACACCGCCCAATTTTGTCGACCGTCCTTGACGTGACGCCGCGTTCCATCGAAACCAATGGAACGCAGCGCGCGCTGATTGGTGGATCTGAGCTTTTCGTACTGTTGGCTCGTTCAAAACAGGGTGTCGCCAGAGCTCGGAAAGATCCCGAGTTTCGCCAAGCTCCGGCCATCCTGCATAGCGCCCCTGGGCTGGCAATCCTTCGTGAAGCGCTATACGAGTGGACACAAAAGTTTAATTTTAACGTAGCTGTGAATGTGAATTTAATGTGAATTTAATTTTAAGTTGAGCGACAACCAATAAACGGGCTACAAAGGTATCCATCTACATTGTCAGCGTCTTTAGGAACCAAATACGCGCGTCAGCGAACACTATAGCCTGCAGCAAATACAGACTTGAAGGTTTTGCCGCTCGTGCATGGTAAATAATCGCCAGCTCCCAAATTCCAACTTCCAACCGTACGTCGTTCTGCAGCTCCTTGTCGTGGTACGTTTTCAGACGTGGTCAATGCACAGCGCAGACCCTTCCGCATTTATTATGGGTGCTAGCCACAGGCACATAAAACTCCGCAGACACGCTATTGCATGACTTTGAAGACGCGCATGAACGCGCGGAATCTGGAGAGGCCGGAAGCCCCGTGAGCGGAAAGTGAAAACCGAAACTGCTTCACCGATTGGTTTTGCGTAACGGTCGCGTCAGTAGACGTCGTGAAAGTCGCGGGTCCGCCAAAATTTACGTCCCAAACGTTACCTACCTTACGCAGATTACAACAACCTTTGAACAAGCTCATTACGTTGCTTGCGTTTACGCTTGCGATCTTTACCTATGATCTGTACGTAGCGCACGTAGTCTGAACGCGGCTTTAAGCAGACGATCACGAGGGTGTGAAGAAGTAGGCGGGTAAATGGGTAGATAGATAGATAGATAGATAGATAGATAGATAGATAGATAGATAGATAGATAGATAGATAGATAGATAGATAGATAGATAGTGCCTTTGGTTCGCTAAGAAATTCGTCTCATTCAATATAAACAAACAAATAAAGGAAGGGAAGAGAAAGAATGAAAGAAATAACGCAAGACGTACGCCATCTTTCGGTTGCCTTTATTTTGCCGATAGGGCAAGGGCTCCCGAATCTTATTTGACCTAGGTTTACACAGTCTTAGACGGCCTAGAAATTGTCCTGTGACAGAATTCGCCATAAATGGATGTGAGGCGTAGAAGTACGAATACAAGCGAAAAAAATTCGGCAGATCCCACGTACCATGGGAATTGGTCTTATGCGAAGCGTGCAGAGGGATGGTGACTGTGATGGGTAGGTGAGTGGGAAACATAATTATGGGCGAAGCTCCTTACGCTGTGGCTCAGTCCCTCCTCCGTCGTAGCTACCGTATAGTGGAATGTACCCACTACACGTGATAACGATGACGATGACGCTGATGACCATGAAGAATAAGCGTGTTCCAGACCACACATTCTCTTTCTGCCATGGATGAAAACGATCGCGAACGCGCTCTCGCCCTCGAAAGGCAAAACGGGAACGCCGACAACAAACGTTCCCCTGAGCTTAATGTAAATAATGAAACATTGTGTATATACTCTATGTATAATCACACCACACCCTCGCGTTTGTGTGTCAGGTCTTTGTATGATGATGCAGTGGGCAAAATTTACGGAGGATTGACGGTTTAGCAGATTACCTCCGGAGCTTTGCCCACTCATCATCATTCACTTCGTGGATATGGCGTGATTTTTTGTTGTCCGGCAAGACGAACGTTATCGCGCTGCGAGGGACTCCCACGTCGGAACCGCCAGGCCTGTCGGCCGCTCCGCGGGCCTGCTGGACGGCCCAGAGTTGGTCGGCCAGGAGGGAGTTGCGTGTAATATTTTTATTGAGAGAGACGTTACGAAATGACGGTTAAAATATGTACAAATGTTGTAGGCATGTCGGTTATGTTTTATATAACCAGTTGTTTACAGTTGCGTTACGATGCCAAAAGCAACATGGGTATTACCAACACCAGAAGCAGTAACCTGACATGTAGCGATTTTGCTTGCGAGGGTGGTAGCCCTGGCTAGTGCTACGTAGACCAACTAGAGTGGATGGCGCTTAAGTGTACAATTGACGTCAACCCGACATGACACCTATAGAATAGGAGTACAAATCTTTATCCACAGTGGTGTCGAGACCTGGCGTGGCTGTGTGGTAGAATACTCGATTGCCACGCAGTATACTTGGGTTGGATTCCTGCTGGGAGCCTGACGTTTATTCTTTCCATTCGTCGGGTCAACGCTGCGATGATAGTTTTAGGGGCGAAGCTCCTTATGCCGTGGGTCGTGCGTCCCTTGTAGTTTGTAGTACGTAGTAGCCACCTGCGTAACCAGCAGTATCTCCCTGTGTGGTGACGATGACGCTGCCATCACGGCACACCACATGGAATGTACCCACTATGCGTCATAACGATGACGCTGATGACGATGACGATCGCGATGCCATACAACACATGACATCGCGATATGGTCTCACATGCATATCGTTTGACCACATGCAACCAACCACCATCACGTCTTTGATGATGTACCTCCGGAGCTTCGCCCACCTGTGTGATGACGATGACGCTGCCATCACGGCACACCACATGGAATGTACCCACTATGCGTCATAACGATGACGCTGATGACGATGACGATCGCGATGCCATACAACACATGGCATCGCGATATGGTCTTACATGCATATCGTTTGACCACATGCAACCAACCGCCATTCGAGGAACCTGCATCGATCTCGTCTTTGCAAACTTTCCACTACGACCCATCCAGGAACCGCTCTCCCTCCATTTCACCGACCATAAAGCCGTTATAATGAAGGGGAACGGAAGCCACGGCTTATGTAAACGGTAACCACGACCAACGAAGAAACGAAAACAAAACGGAAAATCACGGCTCACGAATAAAATATAAATTTCTTGTATATATACACACAGTGTTTGTCACGTCTTTGATGATGTACTGGGCGAATTTCACGGAAGATTCACGGTTTACCGATGAACCTCCAGACCTTCGCCCACTCATCATCATTCACTCCGTGGATATGCTGTGATTTTTTTTTCTCAATGCTCTCGCATTTAAATTACCAACGTCTTTTCTCGCCGTTCCCGGGTAGATATAAACTGTCAATCACCTGTGGCCCATACCCGCATACCGCAGCCCGTGGTATACGGGTATATGTCACACGTGTCTGGAGGAGAGGGTTTGAGGACGTACGCGACGGGATTTTCATGTCACTCTTGTCATGACCAGCCCGACATATCCGTCAAACCCTCTTAACCTCCCATACGAATTTTAGTCTACCTGAAGTTAAGCAGGCGATCAGCAGAGCACCTATACGTAGGCGGCTAGATAGACAGATAGATGCTTACATAGAAGCGCTCAAAAAAGCCTGCAGTCCACAATGAGGGATTCGCATTTAAAAGAATAAGACAAGGTGAACACCATGTGTGTGTGTGTGGAGTTTGCGTTGTCTTGTTTGGCAGTAGTGTTGTCTTGATTGGCGTTGGTGTTGCGTAGTTCTCTTCGGCTGTGTCCGTGCTTGCACACATTTGTTATGAAAAAGAACACGTCGGAAAATACGAAAACTCTCGAAGCACACAAACTGAAGCCCCGTTGGCTTGTGCACGTGTGCTTCCAGTATATTCTTATTTTTTCCGTCACGCCATTTTTTTCATAATAGTACCGACTCTCCCAGTTGTCAGTCTTACTTGGCACGCCTTATTTCATTTAAGTAAAAGTCTGGAGATTTTAGCTCAATATATAATTTTCTCCTTCCCTACTCGGCCAGTGGCGTGGCCGAATATCGATTATTGAGGATCTCGTTGACGTGATGTCAAGTGAACAACCTCAATAAGAGAAAACTTATCTCAGCACCCGCAGCGCAGCGTGGGGAGGCGGGAGGCCAGAGGTGAAGCCCTGCTCAAAGACGTTCTTGCATGCCCGGAGTCTGCATGCTTCGTAGACGCGGCGCAGTAGGTCAATCGGTCAATTTCTCGGTCGTCGCAGTTGATCACGCAGGTTGTGTTATCCACTCCGCGTCTATCAGAAATCCCACTCCCGCTGAAGCTGAACTGGCTTGATCACCTTGATGGTTCCCTGCAACATATCGAAACAGACTCACAGCGGCGGTACGAGCCTTTGCGTCCGGACGGGTATGGGATGAATAAGCTAGCAGGGTAGACGAAGAATTAAAAACAGCGCTAAACACGGGACGAGAAGAGGACACATACACGTGTTGTGTCCTCTTCTCGTCCCGTGTTTAGCGCTGTTTTTAATTCTTCGTCTACCATGCAGCACCAACCAGCCCAATCAAGCACATTGGATAAGCTAGCATCTTAGGTCATAGGGATACTTCTCCTCACATCATCATTTGGTATCCGGCTCACCTCGGATCACATCTGGCCTCTATGGGCAATCTAAACGAGATCGCCCACGCCCGAGCGCGCGAACTTACTCAGCGCGCTGGGCAGCCTGGGGAATCTTCAGACTCCCACCTAGTGGTCTTTAAGGACGTTCTCCTAACTTTCAACGAGGTGACGAAACATTACCGGCTGGGCAGTACGGTCTTCCCCCCTTCCTTATGTGAAACTCGCTTGTGACTACAGATTCGCTAGTTTCTTGCTATTTCTGCGTGCACCACAGGATCTCCGCCTCGTTCTGACACCGATGCAAGTATAGACGTCCCCGCGCACCCGTCGGGAATGGCAGCGTCCGCGGCGGCGGTCTCCAGGAAGTGCATTGGGCTCCACAGCGCTGCGGACAGCGACGACACCACAGTGTCTACTTGCTCAGCAGTGAGGAATGGTCCGATGATAACTTTCAACTCGTACGAAGCCGTAAGGCGAAGCGTAGAAACACCGGGTCCTCCATGCCTTCAGGCAAGTCAACTCTGAAATCTACTTAGAAGACCGCAGTCGGTACGATTATTTTTGTACCTGAACTTGCCACCGACCACTTGAAACGACTCCACAAACAATCCTTCTCGGTGCTTCTCGCAGCGGCGGTGTCAAATGAAGTAGTGGACGTGAGAGTAAGCTCACGAAAAAATGTTGTGGCTATCGAAGTTGCACATGAGACTGCACCAGGGGCGTAGCCAGAAATTTTTTTTCGGGGGGGGGGGCACCACCTTGATTTCGAGGGGTGCACCTCCTTGAAATGGTCATTTTTCCCTATGTATGCCATGGCGAGAAAAAATTTCGGGGGGGGGGGGGGCACGTGCCCGGTGTGCCACCCCCTGGCTACGCCACTGGACTGCACTGAGCACATTGAGTAAAATTGCGGTACTTGATGGCATAAAAGTTCGCTCGTACATCCCACTGGGCAGTGGCCCCATCACTGGTCTCATATACGATGTGGACATCTCTGTTTCCAGCACAAACTTGCCCAGTCTTGTGAAGCCAATGGTTGATGGCATCGATATAATACATATGTCTCGCATGGGCACATCTCGCTGTATAAAAATAACATTCAAGGGTGAATCTCTGCCCTCGCATGTCAAGGTAGGCCACTTTCGGCATCCTGTACGACCATTCATTCCAAGGCCACTCCAATGCCACAAATGTATGAGGTTTGGACGCGTAAGAGCCGTGTGTCGGAGCACGATAATTTGTTCTCGCTGCGCCGAACCACACGCTGCAGACTCCTGCGCTGCCACGGTACTTAAGTGCCGCAATTTCCTCGGGTCCCACGACACTTCGTCAAATGATTGCACCAAGATACCGAAAGCAAAGGAGATTCTTAAGCAGATGGTGCGACACCGTTCGTTTCGTCGGGAAGCTGTTGCTATCGTCAGAATGCGGCGCTTCCGACGCCGTAGCGATTTAAGGGACTCTGTGAAGCGTAGTTCACAGGTGATACCTCCTCCTCTGCTTGCTAGATCAGATACGTCCGAGTCGATGTCCGAGGACAAGATCACACAAGAGCACATGGACACTGAAGTATGGCCGACATTACCAAAGCTGCAGCCAAAGCCACAACCAGAACCACAGCCACAGCCAAAGCCGCAGCACAATCCAAAGTGACTCGAACGGTCGCCGCAGACATTGACCGAGTCAACGACAGCGCTGGTTCCACACGACTTACCTGAAAACGGCCAGGACAGTCCTACGATGCTTCGCTCTCTTCTGGACACCATATTTATGCTTTTGAATAAGCTAAATACTCCGACAGCCCGAACTGCCCTGAAACTGCTGGATGTTCTTAATGCAGTGTTTTCTGCGCTTCAATATTCACCACGGCTCGCCCACAGTTCTCTCAAAGGCCGCGATTTCGCAGTCGCATGTCACAACGCTGAAGTCATGTAGGTCAGAAAAGCTCCGGCCTCAGTGACTGACTGCACTCATTTGTGCGTGCAGTGCTCTCCTTCTCTCTTTCTCTTTTAATCTCCATTCCCTTATCCCCGGTGCAGGGTAGCAAACCGGACGCTCGTCTCGTTAACCTCCCTGACTTTCCTCTTCTTCCTTTCTCTCTCTCTCTAGAGCACAGGCATCTACCATCCGCATGCTTCAAAACAGGTCATACCGCAGTATGACCTGTTTTCCCACAGCCAGTTCATTGAAGGCATTCATCCAACATGCCCAGATTGTGGCGCCGCATGTACGTTCCACATGCTCTGGCAGTGCCCCTCATTACAGAGTTCTCAACTCACGACCGAAGAGGAATCGAGCTCTGCGCTCAGGAGCTCAGAACTTTTGCGTCAACTCAGAGCAGTCCAGAGGGCCGGCGACGCGGCGATGAGGCTCGGCCTACCCGTCCCCCCGACGTGGGAGCGGCCCGCTGCTCTATCGCCATGGGCGGTAGTGCTGTTTTTATTTATTTATTTATTTATTTATTTATTTATTTATTTATTTATTTATTTATTTATCTTTGTCTTTTTTGCTCGTTTTTCCCACATTTTTTGGATGTATTGTATACATAAGGTTTCCTGCAAGTACGTTCTGTTTATATATTTATTTCTTTTTGTTTACTTTTCCCACACTAGTGGGTGAATTGTATGTATACCCTTTTTTTTTCTTTTTTTTACAACTGCTTTCTGTACACTTTTTATTTGGATACTCTCGCCTTTGTGTTTGATTGCACATGCGCTTCATTATGCGAGAGTTATTACACACATGATATAAGTGCCGCTGTATTTTTGTTTTATGCATGAAAGTTTTTGTGTATTGTTCTACAATTATCCCCCCCCCCCCCCTATGTAATGCCCAACGGGCCTTTAGGGTAAATAAAGGAAAAAAAAAGGAAAAATACTGTTCGCCGATGGCCGTTGCAGGGTGGTTGCGTTACAAGATATGAAAAAAAGAAAAAAAAGTGCAGTCGCTTCAAACTTGCTTACATTGTCTACTGTCAGTTGTTCATGTGGCGGTGAGTTCCACTCCTTATTGTTCTGGGGAAAAACGAATATTTATGTATATCTATTCGTGCTGGCATTGGTAGAATATGTTCTTGGTGGCTGCTTCTGACTGTTCGGGACACTCGCTGTTTTATATACTTTTGGGCATTGAAATTAAACCAGTTACGATGAATCAGATACAGAAATCTCAACCTAGCTATCTTCCTGCGTTGAGTAAGTAAAGGCAGGTTTAATTTGTTAATCATCTCAGTTACGGAATCAGTTGATCGATATTTTGATGAGATGAACCTTGCCGCTCTTCTTTGGATTTTTTCAATTCTTTCTATCAGGTTGTTTTTAAAGGGGTCCCAGACGACGCTCGCGTACTGTAGTGTAGGATGAACAAGCGTTAAGTACGTCGTTAATTTAGTTTGTTCTGGAGCAAGTTTTAACTTTCGCCTCAAGTACCAGAGCTTTTTTCGGCCGAGGAGCATATGTTGTCTATGTGCGTTTTCCAGTTTAAATCATTCGATATTGTAAGTCCGAGGTATTTAAAATGGTTTACACGGCTTAGAGCCTGGCCATCCACCTCGTAATCGAAGGAGTGTATATTTTTAATTTTATTGGTTATCGTTATATATGTATATATAACTGTAGTCTAACTGTAGTTTATTTTCCTTTTCCACGTATCGCACCAATCACTAATAATTTTTAATGCAGAATTTAAAGCGATTTGATCACTGCGGCTGGATACAGTGGTGTAAATCAGGCAGTCGTCTGCAAAAAGTCGAACTTTAATATTGGGGTTAATATGGTCAGCAATGTCATTTATATAACTGAGAAAAATGACAGGGCCTAGCACCGATCCCTGAGGGACTCCTGACGTTACCGGCAACAGTCGGGATTTCGCGTCATTTACCTGTACAAACTGTGTTCTTACTAAATATGATTGAATCCATTTGATAATATTGATGTTAACGCCAAGACAGCAATTTATCAAGAAGTTGTTCCTCAGGGCCTTACTAAAGTTCTGTGTCTGTGCGTGTGTCACGGCAAAAGCTCTAGTGAATTGATAATCGAATGGCAAGTTGATCAATTGGCCGATGCTATCTTTTACGTTATGTTCCTTCATTAACTGTATGCGGTGCAGTTTATTTAATTAAGCCAGAAATACTCATTGATAGATTGAGGCTGTAAAGCTTAACGCCGTTTCAGTATCTGCCTTACAGGGTCTGAAAATAGTACAGTCGCACACGTTAAGGAAGATGCAGCACACATGGGGAAGGTTGGGTGTTTCGCGCTTATTAAATGCGAAGCATTTCTTTGCGTACTGCACACACTTCGAGCGCTGCTATCTACGTATCTATCTATCTATCTATCTATCTATCTATCTATCTATCTATCTATCTATCTATCTATCTATCTATCTATCTATCTATCTATCTATCTATCTATCTATCTATCTATCTATCTATCTATCTATCTAGCCGCCTACGTCTTGGTGCTCTCGTGATCACCTCCTTAACTTGGGGTTGACCAAAATTAGTATGGGAGGGTAAAAGGGTTTGACGGTTATGACTGTTTGGTCATGACATGAATAATGTGGAAATCCCGTCGCGTACGACGTCAAATCCTTTCCTCCAGACACGTGTGACACATAACCGTGTACCACGGGCCACGGTATGCGGGTATGCGCCACAGGTGTTTCGCAGTTCGTATCTTCCGAGGAACGGCGAGAGCAGACATTGGTAATTCAAATGGGAGAGCGTTAAGAAATCAAACCGACATCTGCAGCGTTGACCCGACGAATGCTAAGAATAAATATCAGGGTGACAGCAGGAATCGAACCCAAGCATTCTGTGTGGCAATCAAATATTCTACCCCAGAGCCACGACAGGTCTCGGAACTGCTTTTGGAAAAGACGCTATGCAGGAATAATGTTGGCGAAACGTCAATTGTGGTTGCAGTGCTGCCCATCTAATTTTATAAACATTACATATGTACTCCACTGATACAGGCGTCACCTCGGGTTCGCGTCAACTGTAGTTCTGCGCCATCAACTGAAGTTGATCTATGTAGCACTATCCAGTGCTACCATCCTCGCAAGCACAAGCGCTACATTTCAGCTTACCGCTTCTGGTGGTGGTAATACTCATGTCGCTCTTGGCATCGTTACGCGCTGTAAACAACTGGTTACATAAAATATGTGCGACTGTTCAACATACACGTCCGTCCGTATAGCATTTGTGAATATGTTTAGCGTTATTTCGTAACGTTTCGCTCAAACAAAAAAATTACACCACAGTCACCTTTCCTCCGCGTGCTTCGCATGACATCGATTCCCATGGTATTTGGGATCTGCGAAATTTTTTCACAAGAAAGCTGTATATGCCTAGTTTCCAGCGGATCACGTCAGTGGTCAAAAATACGTGTCGAACAACAATTTTCGGCGAACCAAATAACT
Source organism: Rhipicephalus appendiculatus (assembly GCA_030522465.1). Lineage (NCBI taxonomy): Eukaryota > Metazoa > Arthropoda > Arachnida > Ixodida > Ixodidae > Rhipicephalus > Rhipicephalus appendiculatus. Next base: position 11,325 of record JALIZH010020067.1, read on the forward strand.
CCACTAATGCAGCGTTTTTGCGTCGAAAAACGTGCACATGGCGTAAAAGTAGAACTGGAGGTGTATAATTTCGCTGACGTGGTATAATGAGGCGAAGACAAGACCAGTTGCGTAAGAAACGAACGGAATGCCGTTTGTGTACTTTCGAAGCAGCGTGGTTTTTTACGTACTACAGCGAGGGTCTCAAACTCGCCTCAGTTAGCGGGCTGCAGTCACGAAAAGTTACTCCTGCAAGGGCCAAATTGCCAGGACAATGAAGAAGGTAAGAACGAGGGGGGGGGGGGGGCGTAGTTTCTACGCAATGTCAGCTAACGTTAGTCGCGAAACTCCTGCAAGGGCCAAATGGCCAGGGCAATGAAGAAGGTAAGAACAGGGGTGGGGGCGTAGTTTCTGCACAGTGTCAGCTAACGTCAGTCGCGAAACTCCTGCAAGGGCCAAAGGGCCAGGGCAATGAAGAAGGTAAGAACGGGGGTGGGGGGCGTAGTTTCTGCACAGTGTCAGCTAACGTCAGTCGCGAAACTCCTGCAAGGGCCAAAGGGCCAGGGCAGTGAAGAAGGTAAGAACGGGGTGGGGGGCGTAGTTTCTGCACAGTGTCAGCTAACGTTAGTCGCGAAACTCCTGCAAGGGCCCAAGGGCCAGGGCAACGAAGAAGGTAAGAACGGGGGTGGGGGGCGTAGTTTCTGCACAGTGTCAGCTAACGTCAGTCGCGAAACTCCTGCAAGGGCCAAAGGGCCAGGGCAATGAAGAAGGTAAGAACGGGGAGGGGGGCGTAGTTTCTGCACAGTGTGAGCTGACGTTAGTCGCGAAAATTTACTCCTGCAAGAGCCTAATGGCCAGGACAATGAAGAAGGTAAGAACGAGGGGGTGGAAGGGTCGTAGTTTTTCAACAATGTCAGTTAACGTTAGTCGAGAAACTCCTGCAAGGGCCAAAGGGCCAGGGCAATGAAGAAGGTAAGAACGGGGAGGGGGGCGTAGTTTCTGCACAGTGTGAGCTGATGTTAGGCGCGAAAATTTACTCCTGCAAGAGCCTAATGGCCAGGACAATGAAGAAGGTAAGAACGGGGGGGGGGGGTCGTAGTTTCTCAACAATGTCAGCTAACGTTAGTCGCAAAACTCCTGCAAGGGCCAAAGGGCCAGGGCAATGAAGAAGGTAAGAACGGGGAGGGGGGCGTAGTTTCTGCACAGTGTCAGCTAACGTTAGTCGCGAAAATTTACTCCTGCAAGGGCCAAATTGCCAGGACAATGAGGAAGGTAAGAACGAGGGGGGGGGGGGGGCGTAGTTTCTACGCAATGTCAGCTAACGTTAGTCGCGAAACTCCTGCAAGGGCAAAATGGCCAGGACAATGAAGAAGGTAAGAACGGGGGTGGGGGGCGTAGTTTCTGCACAGTGTCAGCTAACGTCAGTCGCGAAAATTTACTCCTGCAAGGGCCAAATGGCCAGGACAAAAAATATATATAAATATTGCATACCTTAAGCATCGCAAGCATTCAAGCCTTATTTGAAATCTTATTTTTAACCTGCAGTTAATTCCTGCAACGACGTTGCGCTGTCCAAAATACATTGATTACACGTTCCAGTTTTACTATAGACTTCATCGTAAACTTGTTTAACAGCGCAACCCTAGAGACACGGACACAAGGAAGGGGCAAACGAACAGCACGGCGCTGCGCTGTTCGTTTGCCCCTTCCTTGTGTTCGTGTCTCTAGGGTTGCGCTGTTAAACAAGTTTACGATGAATCCCAACCAACTGGCCCAACTTGCTGTCTTATTACTATAGACTGCGGAATTCTATTCATGGTAACCCGATGGTGCCTTGGCATTTAAGGTGTTTAACTAAACAAAAAAAGTACAAAAAGGGCTCGTAGATATTACTGGTAAGATACCTGCTGCAAGCTTTACCTCAATATTGAAGTAAGATATGTTGGCTTTCTTTTATTAAAAAAATGTCACACCATTGCTGGTACATTTCAATATGAATGTGTCTAAGTTTGATGTCTTTTCTAATATTTTAGAATTTCTGATGCCGAAATATGCATATAGATTATAAAATTCAGTATATTCGGCTTATGCAAATAATATGGAATACCAGTGCACAGAATAGTCCTATTCTATGGACTGTTATTATGATGTCTTGAACGAAATTAGGAAAAGTTACATGTCGTCTACAAAGAGCAAGTTACTGATACATTCACCGTAATTCCTTATTCCTACTTTTTACCAATTTACTTATTTCGGTGCTTCTAAACATCCAGCTAACAACATTGGATAAACTCTGCGGGCTTGCCTCGGCACTTTTTCGGTTGGCTGTTCTTTTATCTTTTGAAGAAGCAGGGTAGCTTTATAATCACTGCAGGTGTTGGCTAGGTAACTTACGTGCGTGTCAAGTATCTGTTAAGAATGCCAATCCTCCAAAACTGCTGGTCGAACGCCTTTTTGTACTCGGCAGATTTCTAACTTCTTTCGTATATCACATATCTTAGTTCATTTTAGAGTACGCTTCGCTGAAGCCAGTCTGCATCTAGGCTGATAAAAGTCAAGTGTTTTTCTTATTCTATTTGAGAACGTCCTCATGGAATATCTGGATAATACAGAGAATAAGGTAATGGGTTTGTAATAAAGTGAGAGCACAGGCCCTACAGAAAAACTTGTCTGAAGATTAGAAAGAAATCGCCGATATCTTACATGGTTACTTCAAGAAAAACTTCGTCAAATCGTGTTGTCACGTTTGTTCGTTAATTCGGGTTGATGACAAGAACGAACCGTTAGGGTATTAGCAAGGTAAGGAAAAATTATTCGTTAGACCGAGAACTTCATCAAATCGGGCTTCGTAAGATCGGGTTCTAACTATATTCACATTCCGAAAGCCGAGGTGTGGAGAGCAGTACGATAACGAAAAAAAATGGCGTGTAGCCTAGTCAATAAGAAATTCGCCTTCGGTGCATAAGGCCTCGGAATTTGGAATGCAGCATCGAGAAGAATCATTTTAACACATTTATTTATTTATTTATTTATTTATTTATTTATTCATTCATTCATTCATTCATTCATTCATTCATTCATTCATTCATTTATTTTAAGTGACAGAAGCACGCGTGGAGGCAAAGCTTCGTAGAGTAGTCGGCATATAATTGTTAACGCATTATAAAAAATTTCACAGCTTGCACTAGTGGCGTAAGGATGGAACCATCAGCGGAGCGAGTGTTCGACCTAGCTCAGTTTTGCTACTGATGGCAAGCTTCGGCTGGAGATGCTAAGTTTTTTTGGTAGTAGTACTAAGTGTGGCTAGACTTGGCTAGACATGTCACATTACTACCTGTTACGTTTTAATCATGTGTCTAACGGCTATGTGATTAGCTATTGCGCGATGTTGCGTGATTTTAGTGATGTCACATAATTTTAGCTTATTTTTAGTCACGTGACTAGTTTTAAATGCGAATGCATTTCTTAGTCGGGCTATGTCAGGCATCCGGCGTTGGCGTTGTCCGCGGCAGGTGTTATCTCTCCGCTCTCACTCCCTCTCCCATAGCAACAGCTGCGGGCGCGCGCGCTTATCCTCGCCCCTGGCAACCGGAGCAGGTGGTGTGGGCGGAGTAGCGGAGAGTGAGTGGAGAGGAGGAGCGCGCTCTGGTGTGTGAGAGCGCTCGCATCGCGGGAGCTCGGCAGAGCTCCCGCGATAAAAAGAAAAAAAAATAATAGTAATATATAAAAAAAACAGGCGCTGCGCCATGCTCCCGACCGGGCTGCAGAAATTAGGCGCCTTTTCCTTCTTCGAACCACAACCACCATATATAAATGGAGTGAAGCGCGCGAAATGCATTCGCATTTCCTCACGATTGCCTTCGGGGAGGTGGGGGGCATTTTTACGTGTTACGTGATTTTAGTCACGTGATTAGAGTCGACGTGGTTTTTAGTTGCCTGACTAGTTGTTACGTGATGGTTCGCGATTTTGGTCCCGTTACTGGTTGTCGTGAGATGTTATGTGATTTTTAGTCACGTAACGGACTAACCCGTCATAGTTTTCATATTCCACGCCGGACAAATAGGCGCGCGTGTTGTGGAAGCGAAGAAGAAGATGAAGGAGGAAAAAGCGAGCACGTCCCGGTTCACGATGATGATAATTCCTGTTCGCACTACCCAGCGCAACCAAATGCTTAAAGTGCTCCGCTCTTAAAAGCTCACAATGCTCCGCTCTTAAAAATTCGGGAGATCCCAAGCAATGTGGTAATCGATGTAATGCGAAGCAGTCAGCGAGGAGAAGCATACATAGCATTGTTTCTTATTGAAGCAAGTGAAGGCTATCATGACACCAGTATACCATGATCGTGGCATGTCAATCATGCTGTACATGACATGCATGTCATGATTTTCATGTTGCCACCTGTAATTTATGTTCGCCATCAGCATTCCACACCGTACCGATTTTGGTATATATTGACTTAACGAAATGACCGCGTTCGCCCCATAACTGTGTGATGTAAATCATGCCCTAAATGACATACATGCTATGATTTGCGTCTTAGGACCTATCACCTATCTTCATCATACACTCTTGTCCCGTCATACCAGTTTTAGTACATATCAAACCAACGAGATGGCCGCGAAAGCACTAAGACCATGGCATGTAAATCGCACTGACATGACATGCATATCATGACTCATGTTACAGCCTGCCATTTATGTTTTGTGTATACTCACGTCACACCGTACCAATTTTGATGCATATCACATTGACGAAAAGGCAGCGAGCGCATTGTGAGCGTGGCATGTAAATGATGCCATACATGACACGCATGTAACGATTTTCATGTTACCACCTGCATTATTTTGGTCACAGACTCATGTCAAGCAGTAAAGATTTTGGTGTATATCAAGCCAGCGAAATGGCCGTGAGCACACTATGAACGCAGCAGTGGAATCATGCGGTACATGATATGCATATCGTAAATTTCATGCTGCGATCTCTTACATATGTTCGTCATGCAGCCATGTCACACAGTACCATTTTTGGTATATTTCAACCTAGCCAAACACTCACCAGCACATCTGAGTGTGTCGTGTAAAACACGCCGCACATGACACGCATGTCTTGATTTTCATGTTGCCACCTGTCGTTTATGTTCGTAATAGAGTGATGTGGCCCATGTCATACCACTACAGTTTTGGTATATGTAAAGCTAGCGAAAAGGCCGCGAGCTCACCATGAGCGTGACATGCAAGCCATGCAGTACGTGACATGTAGGTCATGATTGTCATGTTAACACCTGTCATTTATGCTCGCCAGACAGTCCCTTCCGCAGTACCAGATTTGGTAAATGTCAAGCTAGCGAATCGGCCGAGAGTGCACCATAAGCGTGGCATGTGAGTCATGCCTTACATGAAATTTACATCATGATTTCTGTGTTACCACCAGTCATTTACGTTAGTCGTACAGAAGAGTCGAGCCATACCAATTTTGCTATATTTACATTCAATTAAACTATTGCGAGCGCCCCAAGACCACGCCTTGTGAATCATGTACATGACATGCATGTCACGATTTGCACATTTCGACCTGTCACTTATGTTCGTCATACACTCTTGCTCCGCCGTACCAATTTTCGCATATATCCAGTGAACGAAAGAAAACAGCCGCAAGAGCACCAAGACTATAGCATGTAATGCATGTCGTTCGTGCCATGCACATCATTATTTCGATGTTATGATCTGCCATTTATGTTTATCGTACAGTCATGCTATACAATACCAATTTCGGTATGCATTCCATGGACGAAGCAACCGTGACATCATAAAGCAGTCTTTGGCGGAAAAATAGATAGATAGATAGATAGATCAAAGTTGTTCAAAGATAGTTCAAAGTTCAATGCCCCTGAGTTCAAAGTTGTTTTATATTACTTGTACGCGCGAAGCATTGATAGTGCGCCAGATTTTTTTAGTACATGAACAAATCCTTACAAGGCACACTACGGGGACCAAGAAAATTTAAGCTGTTCCTTTTTTTGTTTTGTCTTCTCGTTCGCTTGCGCGATTCGCAAACAAGTTACTGACTTTGTCAGTTCTACTTGCCCATCATGGCAATGCAATCTCTGGCAAGGGTGGCTCTCGTTCAGCATTTCTTGGTTTTTAAATGCGAAGCATTTCTTAGCGAACTTCGGCGACTTTCAGCGTATCTATCTATCTATCTATCTATCTATCTATCTATCTATCTATCTATCTATCTATCTATCTATCTATCTATCTATCTATCTATCTATCTATCTATCTATCTATCTATCTATCTATCTATCCGCCTACGACTTTCTGCTCTCCTGGCCGTATCGTTAATGGGACTTGTACCAAATTTGGTATGGCATAACATGACTATATGACGAACATAAATGGCTGGTCATATCATGAAAATCATGACTAACTTGTCATGAAAAATATGATTCACATGCCACGATCATGGCGCGCTCGCGGCCGTTTCGTTAGCTTGATATACACCAAATTTGGTATTGAGTGACATGACTGTATGACGAACATAAATGACAAGTGGTAATATGGAAATCATGACTTGTCATGAGCGACATGACTTGCATGCCACGCTCATCGCGTGCTCGCGGCCGTTTCGTTAGCTTGAGATACACCAAATTTGGTATTGAGGGATATGACTGTATGACGAACATAAATGACAAGTGGTAATATGGAAATCATGACTTGTCATGTGCGACATGACTTGCATGTCACGCTCATGGCGTGCTCGCGGCCGTTTCGTTAGCTTGAGATACACCAAATTTGGTATTGAGTGAGATGACTGTATGACGAACATAAATGACTAGTCGTAATATGGAAATCATGATATGTCATGAGCGACACGACTTGCATTCCACGCTCATGGCGCGCTCGCGGCCGTTTCGTTAGCTTGATATACACCAAATTTGGTATTGAGTGACATGACTGTATGACGAACATAAATGACTAGTGGTAATATGGAAATCATGACATGTCATGAGTGACATGACTTGCATTCAACGCTCATGGCGTGCTCGCGGCCGTTTCGTTAGCTTGATATACACCAAATTTGGTATTGAGTGACATGACTGTATGACGAACATAAATGACAAGTGGTAATATGGAAATCATGACTTGTCATGTGCGACATGACTTGCATGCCACGCTCATGGCGTGCTCGCGGCCGTTTCGTTAGCTTGAGATACACCAAATTTGGTATTGAGTGACATGACTGTATGACGAACATAAATGACTAGTGGTAATATGGAAATCATGACATGTCATGAGTGACATGACTTGCATTCCACGCTCATGGCGTGCTCGCGACCGTTTTGTTAGCTTGAGATACACCAAATTTGGTGTTGAGTGACATGACTGTATGACGAACATAAATGACTACTGGTAATATGGAAATCATGACATGTCATGAGCGATATGACTTGCATTCCACGATCATGGCGCGCTCGCGGCCGTTTCGTTAGCTTGATATACACCAAATTTGGTATTGAGTGACATGACTGTATGACGAACATAAATGACAAGTGGTAATATGGAAATCATGACTTGTCATGAGCGACATGACTTGCATGCCACGCTCATGGCGTGCTCACGGCCGTTTCGTTAGCTTGAGATACACCAAATTTGGTATTCAGTGAGATGACTGTATGACGAACATAGATGACTAGTGGTAATATGTAAATCATGACATGTCACGAGCGACATGACTTGCATTCCACGCTCATGGCGCGCTCGTGGCCGTTTCGTTAGCTTGATATGCACCAAATTTGGTATTGAGTGACATGACTATATAACGAACATAAGTGCTTGGCAGCTGGTATACATGAATATCTTGGCATGCATGTCATCTACAATGCAATTTACATGCCACGCTCATGGTGCGCTTGCGTCCAGTTCGCTAGCTTGACATACACCAAAATTGGTATATCGCGACGTGACTGTATGACGAACACAAATCAGCGGTCGTAACATGTAAAACATGACATGCAAATTATGTAAAGCATGATTTGCTCCTTCCTGGCTGCTTCGCATGACATCGATTGCCACAGTGCGTGGGATCTGCCGGCTTTTCAGTGTTTGATTGCCATACTTACAATCACCTGAAATTCATTCAGGTATGACTAAGTATTTTTTTTATATTTATATAATTAGAACACCATACGGGTGCCCATTTCAAGGGCTTTACATGCCGGGTTTCACCTAACTTTGTGAGGCAGTGTCGATTTAGGTATACCGCAGAAAAAGGACTGGTAAAAAGGGATACACGTATTTGCGTGCTCCACAGGCGCTTGCGTCCGTCACATTGTGCTTCTTGCACCGTGACATAGTCAGCTCTTTACCAAAATGACCACCCCTACGGGCTCACGGCCAGCACAGCCTGCGTGTTGGGGTGCTTAGCATTTCTTTCCTTATTATGCTGGCACATCATAGCCCCTGCCGCATTGGCGCTATGAAATCAAACATTAACAAGTTATTTAACTAACGAACAAACCAACTAACTATCATCATAGCTAGGCATTGCATACAAGATAGTTCGTAGGCAGTGCCGCAGCAAATCCAACCAAGGATCTATGTTCTTTTACAGAACATCAGCGTGTGATGCGTGAATGTATGCATGCATTCATGCATGCATACATCAAAAGATATCTTAGGTCCATTTTAGTTATACCGTCGATACAACAGACATCAAGCTTATTTTCTGAAGAAGGGAAGTTTCACTGAAACGATCACCCTAATGCAGCGTAACTGGTAGACGACTTCAGTTTTGCACCGAACCTTCTTCTTTGCAGGGGCCTTCCTTTTTCCTTTAGAGCAAGAAAGAAGGTCCCTACGGGAAACACTGAGCTTAGGTTAGATTACGGAGTTTTATATGGGGAAACCACGATAAGATTGAGACATGCCTAATTGGCGACTGCCAATAAATTGTAACCGCTTGCGATTTTTTAACGGGAGCCTAATCTAAGTACACGGTTGTTCATGCATCTCCACCGCATCGAAATGCAGCTGCTATTACAGAGGAATTGTCATTGTATACGTTATAAAAGATTATTGAAATAACGGAGCATTTCAGGACTGATACGGCAATGGGAAACATTAATGACAGCAATGAGTTCTATTAAACGGGATGTAAAATGGTGATTGTAACCTTTTCTATCTAATGAAGGTGACAGTAATGCAGGCGCTGTTGCTGTTGTTGTAGGGACGTGAGCAAAGTTCCTCGCCCTTTAAACAGCGTCAGCAGAAAACTAACAAAAAATGACTCCGTCGTTTCGAAATGAACGGGATATTTTTTTTTAAATTTTATTTTGATGGCTACGATTCAATTCGGCGTTTGTCGCAGCTACATCTACTTTGAGCAAACGTCCAATCACATGCTCAGGTCTAAGAACAAAGGCTTTTTTTTTGTTGTGAGCACGACCTCGGTGCTGTATAAAAAGAAGGCTCTCTGCTGTTGTCATCACATCTGGGAGGAAAGCACTTACTAAATTTAACACAGAGACGATGAAGCACATGTTAGCCTTGCTGTTTTTCTCGTTGCTTTTAATGGCGACTGCAGAAGATGCTGAACAGTCCGAGGGCCAGCAAAAAGGCGGACAAAAGAAAGAGGCTGACGAATCATCCACTCCCCCAAAGCCTGGTGATGGTAAGTGCTTTTGTGAACAATGACTAAAATTTTTTTGGAGAAAACTTGTGTTAGCGCTATGGAATAGAGATGCTCTATAATTTTGCACTTGTTTAATACTTTGTTGTGAAGCACTTCTGTGATGAACTTACTGTGAATGAATGCAAATAATAACTAAGTATTACTGATGTATGGCCTACAACAACCGTCGACCATCCAGGGGAAGATCCAGCCACTCATTTTAGGGGGGGCGGTCACTTGAAGTACAACCGGTGAGGAGGAGGGGGTAGGGGTTCCTGACTCTTTTGTTTTGAGTAGTTCACATTATCACAAGAACCCCGTCACAACATAAATATTGTTAATTACTGTTAATTTGTTAACTACTGTTAATTTGTGTTCACAGTAGTCCCACGCATTAGTTCTAATCGGTTTTCTAATTGTAATAAATTAAAAGAAATCAAATTACGGTCTTTCACGCTTTAGATACAGGCAAATTTTGCTGCGCTAAGCCTTTGTTCGGAATGGGGTTACGTGGCCGGTGCGAACACGGGCTGTTGTCGCGCCGGGGCTGTCATCAGGGCAAGTCGATGTAAAGAAGAAAACTTTATATAAGTGCTTACATTTTTCAGATTTCAGTGAACAAGCACAGCGCTCTCCGGTGCACCGGATTTAATAAGCGTGGTTAGGGTCCACCCCCTTTTGCCTCTCACCACGCGGTAACCAAGATTCCACCAATTCTAGGGCATTGGCATGGTCGTAATGATGAGCCCTCACCTGCACTTCAAAGGATATGTCCAGTCGGCCGCGCAGGGCTTTAAAGTTTGAATATCGACATATCTACCCCACGTTGTAAGCATTTGTACGAGGATTATACGCTTGGCCAATTATCGTCGCTATGGCGCCGAAGATACGGCACGACAACAGGTGCGTGATTGTTGCTCCCCCTCAGCCCCCCTCCAGGTCGCTTTCAGTATCTGAGAAGCGAGGGCACACCTTTCAAGGTGTAAAATGTGAGAAGCGCGACCAGAAAATTGACTTTGGCGGTACTTCAGTGACAGAAAGGAATCCGGAAAGCAGGGCGTTATCCGAGTTTTGGAAAATTCAGAACACACCTGCAAACATGAACCGCTCGCTCGTAACAGTGCCTCCGAAACAGTGTCTCCGAAACGTCAGGGAAATGGAAAGCCAGAGCCTTCTTGATCAGAAAAGGAGGAGACAAACCGTCACTAAATAAATTGCGCTTCTCAGTACCAGACCAGTGGTGGCACACGTGCGAGTGTGCGGAGGAGGTTTCGGAGCTGCGCATTTGCTGGTTGCAAAACAAACTAATTATTTTAGAGAGTATCTAAAATACTAATTATGCGTATCTAAGTCACTAACAGGGGAACCTACTCATGCCAACAAAATTCTCACAATAGTAAGTGTGTGCACAGAGGAGATCGCAAGCATTGCGCCACTTGCTCATTTCGACGTGCACGTCGTATCAATTTAACAAATAAAACGATGACAGCAACGACAAAGCAGAAGAGCAACATCATCACAGACGACGGATATTAGCTGGTAGCACAGTGCTTACGCATATTTACGTAAACTCTGCAAAGGACTTCCTGCGTGATACCTTTAAAAACTCAACTGCGCATTTTGTAATTGAAAGAATAAATAACAATGCGCGAAGCAACATTATATCGGGCTGAAAGGGAGAAAAATGCTGCAATATATCAGCGCGCAACATATCGCTTGTACTTTAGCGAAATTGCTTCAGCACCTTTGAAACTTCTCAGCACAAAATTCTTGGTAGTCTTTCTTTCATCCAAGTCAAACAATAAATGTTCATATTCTTTGTAAACTCAACATGTCTAGAAAAATGTACCTTGAAGTTTTGTCATATGAAAAAAAAAAGATATGCTGATGCAAAAAGTACTTAATTCAGGCACTGATGTATAATGTTAGAGCGGATTCTATAGGATACTGGTGTATTCCTCGTCACTGCGTTAAAAGGGTGGCAGAAAGGTACACTCTAATCGCTGCTCTGAACAGGTCGATGACGACAAATAGCAGGATATATTTGGCTTATTACTGGCGTGCCTGGTAGCTCGAATACTGCAGCTTGCACTTATAGGTGACGTTTCAAGTCTTCCTGAACTAAAAAAAAAATACATATATAATTTCAATGGTGTCTATATGAAATCTAAAGTTCTAAACGCCGGTTATATATTTGTGCGTGGCCTACGCTTACCTTGCGTCGTCGGGACGGGTCAAGTGGCAACCATAGTACCAGTTTTCAAATTCATATCGGCTCGGGTGGCAACACGCATGTCTAAGATACTCACAGGACTGCGGCACAGTCGGCAGCCGCCTGTGCTTTTTCAATGCGCACCGGTGTTTCCCGCCACATTCGAGAGTGGATATCCTTGGCCTAAACAAAGACGATGCAGCGCCTTTCTTTTCACTCCTACGCTGTAAGAAGCCATTTGTGTTTTAAATCCGAAGCATTTCTTAGCGAACTTCGGCGACTTTGAGCGTATCTATCTATCTAGCTATCTATATATCTATCTAGCCGCCTACGACTTTGTGCTCTCCCGGCCGTGTCGTTAATGAGATTTATACCAAATTTGGTATGGCATAACATGACTCTGTGACGAACGTAAATGGCTGGTCATATCATGAAAATCATGAATAACTTGTCATGAAAAGTATGATTTACATTCCACGCTCATGGTGCGCTCGCGGCCGTTTCGTTAGCTTGATATACACCAAACTTGTCATTGAGTTACGTGACTGTATGACGAACATAAATGACAAGTGGTAATATGGAAATCGTGACATGTCATGAGCGACATGACTTGCATTCCACGCTCATGGCGTGCTCGCGGCCGTTTCGTTAGCTTGATATACACCAAATTTGGGATTGAGTGACGTGACTGCAGACGAACATAAATGACAGGTGGTAATATGCAAATAATGACTTGTCATGTGCGACATGACTTGCATGCCACGCTAATGGCGCGCTCGCGGCCGTTTCGTTAGCTTGATATACACAAACTTGGTATTGAGTGACGTGACTGTATGACGAACATAAATGACAAGTGGTAATATGAAAATCATGACTTGTCATGTGAGACATGACTTGCATGCCACGCTCATGGCGCGCTCGCGGTCGTTTCGTTAGCTTGCTTTACACCAAACTTGGTATTGAGCGACGTGACTGTATGACGAACATTAATGACAGGTGGTAATGTGAAAATCATGACTTGTCATGTGCGACATGATTTGCATGCCACGCTCATGGCGTGCTCGCGGCCGTTTCGTTAGCTCAAGATACACCAAATTTGGTATTGAGTGACATGACTGTATGGCGAACATAAATGACAAGTGGTAATATGAAAATCATGACTTGTCATGAGTGACATGACTTGCATTCCACGCTCATGGCGTGCTCGCGGCCGTTTCGTTAGCTTGATATACACCAAACTTGTCATTGAGTTACGTGACTGTATGACGAACATAAATGACAAGTGGTAATATGGAAATCGTGACATGTCATGAGCGACATGACTTGCATTCCACGCTCGTGGTGCGCTCGCGGCCGTTTCGTCAGCTTTATACACACCAAATTTGGTATTGAGTGACATGACTGTATAACGAACATAAGTGGCAGGTGGTAACATGAAAATCTTGGCATGCGTGTCATGTACAACGCCATTTACATGCCACGCTCATGGTGCGCTTGCGTCCAGTTCGCTAGCTTGATATACACCAAAATTGATATTGCGCGACGTGACTGTATGACGAACATAAATGACAGGTCCTAACATGTCAAACATGACATGCAAATTATGTAAAGCAGGATCTGCTCCTTCCTGGCTGCTTCGCATTACATCGATTACATCCCACAGTGGGTGGGATCTGCCGGCTTTTTTTTAAAGCAGCGCAACATCAAACCTACAGCATTGTAGCTGTAGTTCTCAAAACTGCATCTGCCGCTTATTTGCGCGTCGCGAAAGCTCTCCGGCGAAAGATGCAAGTTGCGGAAATACGGTACGCAAATACGGAACAGGACTACGGTAGTGCTCCTCCTTTCTCGTTCGTTGTGCTTTCGCCGCTCCTAATTCCAGTAAAAGCACCTAAACTCCACAAATACCGTGCCAACGACACGGTATTTCTGTACTTGACTACGACATCCTGATTCCTGCAGGTGCATCGTTTCAAGAGCTTCTGAACTTTCAGTTCTCCCAGGGGAAACTTCGTGCCAAACGACAAGCTGCACTGGGAGCGCCGTAAAAAACGAAAAAAAAATTTTTTTTTCGTTGTCACAGCCTTCTCTGGCTAAGATATGTCAGCGATGTGTGCAGTTCAGCATCTTGTCTTTACGCCGTGAAGAGGCTTTGTTAAGCTGCCACCCCCCTATTGCTGGGGAAGCAAGGGGGGTTGGGGAGGTGAGATTCTTGGATAGAGAAGAGGAGGATATCTCAACTATCCCGTGCAGTGTTAGGGGATTAAAGTAGCGAAAGAGAGTCTCAGCGTCGTTGGGAACAGGACAGTTAAAGAATTTGGAGGAAAGAAAGGGGCACCACCTCGAGAACGGGATTCCCACAACACCGAGCACCCATTAGGAATATCGGTGGGGACGGCGCTGGGAATAGAACCCGCTACCTCCTGCATTGGAAAGAGATGCTCTATCCTCTCGCCGTGGCAACGTCCTCAGGCAACCTGACAAAGGAGGCGTACGAGAGGCACTGAAGGGGGGGGGGGAGTGGCTTCAGGGGCTTTGGGGGGGGGGGGCGATCGTCCCTACCGCCCCCCCTCTGGATCCGCCACTGCGAACGACATGCGCGTTATCAGCGTGACATAGCATTCTTGATAGGAAAGTGGCCAGCGCCGAGTTTTCAAGAAAGGAAGCGCAAGCAAGCCGGATGACGATTATTGTTGTGGGACAAAAAGACACCATTTTTACTCGTTCATATTTTAGAGTGTAGAGATGGCCACAAATGTAGAATGCCGTATACTCTGTGGACAATACCGTGTGACAGGCCACATACACTCTTAAAAAATGGAGTGACCCACGCTCCATTTAGCGAGAAACGGCGATGTCCCCAATGTTCGTCTTCAAATGGGGTAACGTTTGTCCCTTTTGACACAGACAAATGTTCCTCCCCCGTCAAAATCAAGATGGCTGACACCAGGCTAGCGTAGCGAGGAATACAGTTAGGCTTAGCGAGTGCACCGATTTAGCGAGGACATGTTTATGCCTTAAAGGGGCCCTGCAACACTTTTCTAAGTAGCCACGGAATGGATTCACTAAAGGAGCTTATTGCCTCACGAATTCACTGCCGGAAAACTTTTTAGAATCCGTCCAGTACAAGCGGAGTTACAAAGATTTGTCGCACACTGCAATTGCATTCTCTCTTCTCTGGTCCCGACGAAAGCGCTGGAAGCTAAGCAGGGAGGGATGGCACGGGGGAAGAAAATACGTCACGCGCGCCTCTTTACCTCGAGCACTTTTTCTCTTTTTTTTTTCTTCGAATATGCCGCTTTGCAGTGCGATCGCGCGCGCACGCTTGGACAAGTCGCGGCCTCCCGCGGCGGCTTTAGTAACGTCCGAGCGCGCCATGCTCAAATCAGCCAATGGCTGTTACAATGGCGGTGACGAGTGATTTTTGAGCTTGCAACGTCAGTTGTCGAGAGAAGAGAAAGCAATTTTTAGCTGACCTTGAGAATTTATTGTGAATTCCAGGCCACGTGCTGCGCTATAATATTTGGCTCGCGTGTTCTCGGGAGCCTCGACTACCGATCGGCAGCGTTTTCTGACCATGCTCAAAAAGTGTTGCAGGGCCCCTTTAAGCGACGTGCTTGATACTACAGAATGGCGTCTTGGCGGATAGTAGAGAGTCGGGCCCATTCATGGATGGCGCAAGGACACCGGAAGGCTGATGCAGCTCATTTACATACACATTTGTTAGTAAGTACACGTTTGCTGGTCTGCAAGACACAAAGTACGCACACACTCAATGAATTCAATACGCAATTCATTCATTTGCATACAATATTGCCCAAACCGTGAACAAATCACAACCGCCGCGTACGCAAAGATGTGTTTACACATACCCCAATACGAAGTGCAGACGCTTATATAGTCACTGAATTACGACATACCCCAATACGAAGTGCAGACGCTTATATAGTCACTGAATTACGACCGACGTGGGGGTACAAGAGCCACGCAATTTTCGGTAAACTCTTTTACATTTCATGGCTGCACCACAAGATACGCAGACATATAATTATACTGTAGCTATCTCTTAGCCAAGCTCAGCAGTTAATCAAAGGCTACATATTAACGAACGTGATAATTACAGGGTTCACGAAGTTCCCGTGAAAACGACCACCAACTATGCATACCATTCCGACGACAATTTGAAGAATGCGCCATCTATCGATAGTGGCCACAAATAAAATTTCTCTATCTGATTTCTTTAGTTTAGAGTGCGAAAGACGGGGAGGAACCCTCCTGGCACATTATATGGCGGGAAGCATGTAAGGTGCTGTTTCGCTGGTCACCCAGTTTCAAAGATTCGGATGGCTCATAATTTTTTTTGTGTACTTACTGGGTACGACAAATATGAATTTTGAAAGAATACATATACGACCGAAAAAGCTTGTTCAAGCACTTTAATGTAACATTGTGATAAGAAACGGTTCGTTTCTTAGACGATTTATGTTAGGAACACATGCGGTTCTCACCAAACTGACGAGGCTGCTTGCAGGTTTCGAAAGACACTTTATGCACACAGGAAACACGCACGCTAAAACCAACTGTACAAACACAGACAAAGCAAGATCTACCTAATGAGCGTCCCTCATAAAACAGTCACATACTCAGGGCTCACACAGGCTCACCAACTTGACTGTCCATCGGCTTGAGCGAGGCGTGCTGTAAAGGCACGGTGACGTGGCGAGGCACTAAGCGGTGAGAGAAGAGGTTCGGAGAGGTGGGAACTGGCTTCTGAAGACTACCGAATGAGCTTGAGCCTTGCAGAAGCAAAGCGTTGGAGGCGGGGGACATCAGCGGCCAAGTGAAGCCCGTAGCTTCAACTCGTGGATCGCGTCCACGAGCGCCAACACTCGGGGCCCAGTCACCCGATTGTGTCGAACGCCCAACACCGTCTGCCCGTTCTTTTTTCTTCCCCGCACGCGACTCTTCTTTTTCTTCATCTCTTATTCGACACTCGCCGCGCTCACGCATCTCCGCGCGAGCTCCGCAGTCGTCGTCGTATTTCTCTTCTGACATATCACTCAGAGGCTCTGTGAATGTTCTAGGCGCATATCACAAACATACAATTCCGATAATTCATATTTATTTTGGAAATAAAAGTATAATCCCCATGTTTAATCTTCATAAGTTAAGTCTGGTGTTTATACGGGAGGTAAACGAAAATTTAAAGTTTCTTCATAAGCTATCTAATCTCGATCAAACGCATTCATACTCCACATGTCACACAGAAGATCGGAATGCGCATGGTGACTGCGCGGATAAGTTATTGTGTGCAAAAGTATCATACTCAATGGCCACCCCTTTAAATATATTTGCTAAATCACATACTTAGTGACGGACAACATTTGTACAAGCACTACGCGAAAATTTCACCAAATTCTGCTCAGTCGATAAATAGGAGCATTATTTTATGTTTTCGTCTCTATTTTTACTTTTATGACCATCTCACGGCAAAGCGCGTTACCTTTTAAATCTTTTAATTGTACTCTGAATATTCGAGCCCTCACTGGCTGCTTTGTATATGACCGAAATTTAAGTATCGGTAGAAAACGCAGAAACCAGAATAACCCTTTTTGTGTTACACTTCGGCACACTCAAATGTGATTATGCAAGAAATAGCCGTATCTTGTTTGGCTCCTGCTGTAAGTCGTGCAGCGACGTCTTATATGATACTCTGCTTTCCCAAGTAGGCAGGCTGGCATCATCCGGATTCGGAAATCCCATTCAGATCATGTTGTGGGGAGAGCGGCTGTTCTCAAACAAATTAAGAAGTTGTAATAGGGAAACGAATACGGAATGTGGGAAGCATCAGCGGTTTGCAGTTTTTCCCTATGAACACCGTGTGTCGCATGCTTTAAAGAATGTAGGTGCTCGTATGATGTTGATGTAGTTTTTGTCTGCACCCCAAAAGTTGTCCTTTACCTGCTCACGTGTTCGTGGTGTGGTCGAAGGTTTGCATGGAAAAAGAGGCTGCGTGGTCAAGCGCACGTCACGGTCCGTAGATTACAATGCAGCAATGGTGTATAAATAGTCATTATCGTGTGGACGATACCATATCAGGCGGTCAGAAAGGTGTGTAGACATTCGCTTAAATGAGTACGTGAATAATAGAAAGAACAACGAGGTGAATTACTTAGAGCTGCACTGCCGCGCATGCGGGTGCATCCTAGAATGTAATAAGACTAGCAATATTTCGAAACATAAAGATAATGTAACCCGTTCGATCACTGCGGCATAGATTCATAGCGAGGGTTTCATTACGGCCGACTTGATGTCTTCAGGTAGTATGCGAGGGCTTATTGGTCATCTGTCCGCTCGTTAAAAGATCATATGCTACGTGACGCCAGCTGGCAAAAAAAAAGAAAGAAAGAAAAAAGAACTGGGGGAGGGGGTGAAGCATGATAGAAAGGGTGTTTCAGCTTTGCCAACATGAAACCTGGGACGGGGTTGGAGGATGCACTGTTTTGAGGGATATTTCTTTGATGAGGCACTATAGTGGTGCCAAGCCTGAAACCGGGCATGTAGGGAAGGGTGTTTCCGTTCGACTAACGCCATCGGAGAACTGCCTCGGAACGCAGCTTACCTTTAACGTGCTACTTCTTCTTCTCTACATGGCCGGTTTCAGTTCCCCACGGCATGTAGGGAAGGGTGTTTCATCTCAGCTATTGTCTTCGGCTATTTGTTGGGCTAACGGTTGCTTTCTTCATTTTTAGTGGACCGGTGGCGCGTAGTGGGATTTAGGCAATTTTTGTGGCGCATATACCAGTTCATGATGGACCGTGACTAGATCACACACCGTGACGACACTAGACGCCGACAAGCCGAGCCCCCTAAGGTGCTTGGCACCTAAAATATGGGTCACCCTATCTGCCATTCCCCGGTCAAAGAAACGCGCCGCTGTGGTCTTCCTGAGTCAGGCCGTTACCAGAATAGCGCTCCTGTGATGTTAACAATGAGAAGAGTCGGCCGTGAGATCAGGATAAGGATTGTGGTGTACAGTTATATGGGATGAATCCCTTCAAGATTGCGACGCATGTTGGCGCCGGACCTCTAACCTTGTCAACGTCGAAACGCTCTGTCTGGCAACGGACAACAGGCAATGCGGTTGCTTGCAGTAAGCTTATTCGAGGGCGCTGCTTTCTGTTGCGGGCGGGAGAGTAGTCACATTTTAGTTTTCATACTCGCGAGCTTTTTTATCAGCTCGGAAAATGAGCACGCAATTAGTTCGTAATTTGAAAATAGCTCAGTATGATGTATTTAAAAATGCCTACATATGCCTCACTGACATTTTGATAATTGGTTGAGTACTTCTCGAGTTATCAATATAATTATGACTAATTAATTGAACCTCATTAACAAAAAAGTTAGCGTTGGCTACTCCAGTTTACTAGAAAATATGTACTAGGATTGCTTCGAGTAACGCCTTTCCTCTTTTTTTAAAATCATGCTTCGTGATAGTTCGGATGCCCTGTAGATAACGCATATGATAGTGATCACATTACTGCCATCATCAAGCTAACATCTACAGTTCCCATCGCGCGCTATCGACCACCGCTTTCGAAACTCCATTTAGCGGATTGGCCTTTCTTTAGAGAAAAATCCAGCCTGAATGAAGTCATTTTTTTTGGTAACAGATGCGAACTAACGGCAACGAAAGGTGTGGGGCATTGGTCGAAGTTATCCAACACAAGCTAACCTCTTCGCGTTCAGAAAAGCGTAAGTGCAGGCAAGGTTTTTCGAAAGCGGGCTGAAAAAAAAAATACTGTGCGAAAGATTGTTACATCAATCAATAGCTCGATCATTCCGAAAAGAACGTGGGAGCTGACTGGATTCTGTTTCTTACACGATCGTGATGCTATTTACCACGCAACCAAGCATTACTAATGATTATCGTGGAACAGCTTACGTGGTGGAATCACCAAGACAGACCGAATAAGAGAAGGACAGAAGCGTGTTTCTAATGCACACGAGGCTAATGTCCTGTTTTAACGCAATAGCGTTAAAGAGCTCCATCGAAAGAAATTCCGGCGTCGGCGTTGGCGTCGTTGGTTGTGAGCGGAAAATCATAATCTTGTCAGTGACCGGAAAATTGAGAAAGATGGAATAA
Organism: Rhipicephalus appendiculatus; assembly: GCA_030522465.1. Taxonomy (NCBI): domain Eukaryota; kingdom Metazoa; phylum Arthropoda; class Arachnida; order Ixodida; family Ixodidae; genus Rhipicephalus; species Rhipicephalus appendiculatus. The sequence goes on from JALIZH010020067.1 coordinate 31,332, forward strand.
AATTGATAATAAAGATATCCGGGTCCGAGTGAAGTTCGAACCCCGGCCGTCTGCATGGCAAGCATGTGTTTTAGCACAGAGCCACGAGATTTGTTGAAACTTCTTTGGAAAGAAACACTGTATGAATTTTATGCAGAGGAAGGAGTTTCCCTAACGCGTGATATATTGCGTAGCAGAAGCGTAGAATCACGCCAGGCTTCAAAAGATCTGAATTGAGCAACTAGTTGGTGTTTTAAAGGCCCACCCATTACAAAGCGCTCAGACATATTTAATGATCATCGGTAGCAGAACCATCAAGAAAGTGAACAGCTGCGTAAGTTGACGTGTTGCCTTACGGACGCGTAGTGAACCGTCCGCGAAGCCTCACAACAATTACGAAAAAAGAAATAATTAGGGCGTAGTGGGCACTTAACTGTGCTTGCAATAGGCATTCAATTATACTTTGAAATGGCCAATGTTACGCGCACAGTAGTTCGTTTTCTAACGGCACGGTTGAGGCATGCACCGAGAACCGGAGCAGGTTAGCAGTTCAGAAGGCGATGCGCACGAGGCCCGATTACGCTATTGCGATCTACTGTTCAAGGCGAAGCTCAAGCGTCCTCCAATTTTTTTTTCTGTGTTGAGGTGCAAGTTATTCTTGGATGAGCATCCAGCAACCAGCCCGATTCACCATTATGTTTCATGACTGATGGTCATCGCTGATGAAACCTTGTCGGATGATCGGTAGTATTGTGTGACCCTTGAAAACCTGTGATATACTACACAGTATTGTTGTATTTCATTAGTCACTTCACCCACACTGCGTTCTTCAAGTCGTCTTAGGCGAACGCCTAAGAACCCCTATAATGCCGAATGCCTAGAAGATTCACCTTTGACTAAGCAATGAAGTGATGTGACGTTGTCACCATGTGACGTCACGTACTGTGACGTCACAGTGACGTCATAATAGTGCCACGAATTTTCTTCATCTGTGATGTCATGATGACGTCATATGGGCACTTCATCACGCAATGATTGTTTGCATCACTCGTTTTGGTGCCACCGACGGGGGACGGTGGTCAGTTTTAGCGTTGATGAGGCATCTAAAGCTTTTGCCTTAAAGCGGTCATGGCACGTTCTGGCGGTATGAATGCTATAGACACGCATAATGCCTGAGATTACGTAACGAATGTTCGACCACCGGGTGGATCAGGGACCGTTTGAAACAGAATATTCTAAAATAGACGCAGCTTAATGTACATTCCCAACATCCCACTATTTTACAGAAGATTGCACGTATAAAAATGTCCACAAAATAAAAAACGGCGTAACCATGGTATTTGGTCCTCCTTTCTGTAAACAAGTGCATTGTCAAAAGAACAGTATGACAGTCACCAGGTGAGTATCTTGCTGTCAACGCTACCATTTCTAACTGAATAAATATTTGTTTAAAAAAGATATAAAACAGCAGTGGTTTTTCAATGGTGAGTATGTTTGTTTAGTGCAGGTATTTGCCTGGATGCTCGAAATATACTATAACGTTGATTGCCGCGCTCCTGTGCTCTCATTGCGAGGTGTCCGTTATGCACATACATACATTATAAGTAGCAAACCTTGCGAATCAATATTACTTTTGTTGTCCTCTCGGCTTATATATGCAACCTAATATTTTTTAAAAAGCACAGCTGCTTAAGCCCGGCGTATCTTGCCTGCTAAATATGAAAACTATCATCAATATGAACCGGCACACGCTCCTCATCCTCTCCTTCACCTTCTGCTTCGCACCTAGATTCCGACGGGGAATGCAATAACTCTGAACGAGAGAACGAGCACAAAGAGCAAACGAGAGAGAAAGAGAATGAATAAAGGAAAGGTAGGGAGGTTAACTAGACTACGTCCAGTTTGCTACCCTACACGTGGGGGAGAGGGGAATAAGGGAGTAAAAGAGAGAGAGAAAGAGAGAAGTTGATGCACATTGCACACGACACACACAGTGCAGGGTTTCACAGGCGGTCGCTCAGCGATGTTGCCTTCAAGAATTGTAGAAGGGCTCGTGTGGCTTTCTGGGCTGATGTACTTGTAGACCATGCACCCAAGATCTTTTCCAGAGTAAAGGGACAATCTCCAGTCTTCTCAAGGCACACTGGAGAGTCCGGTGGTCTTGTTAAAAGTCGGGACAGTGGCAGAAGACGTGGCCAAGTGTTTCTTCACAGTTGCAGCTATCACACTTGGATGAACTGAAGTAAGGTAGCGTACTGGGCGAGTTGGTGTAGATTCATGACGACGCGTAGCGCGAGGAAGACGAGACACTTGGATGAGTCAGCCATACCTATGCGATGGCTGAATGAGTTTGTAAATGCTACGCCGACCCACAACCGACATAGCATTGTAGCGTCACGTCGCGAAGTCTTTGATGGTAGGTGTAATTGGATTAGCGATTCGAGGTTTTGTGGGCGACGGGTGGAGTTCAGTGGCGAATTCCAATGCGTAAGCGTGGCATTATGCGCAATGTGACGAAGTTCTCTTGCAGCGTCGACTCTTGACAGGGGTATGAGTAGTGTGGGCGCTCCTTCGTGGGCACATCGGGCACCGTTGTCGGCGAGGTGGTTACCACTGATCCCACAGTGACCCGGTAGCCATTGAAAGACTATGTCGTGTCCTTGATTAGTGGCGCGATGACTTATTTCATTGATTTGAGACCATTTCGATGGAGGCGAAATGGCAGAGGCCCGTGTACTGTGCGATGTCAGTGCACGTTAAAGAACACCAGATGGTCGAAATTTCCGGAGCCCTCCACTACGGCGTCTCTCATAATCATATCGTGGTTTTGGGACGTTAAACCCCAGATATTATTATTCTTTATTATTGATTTGAGACACCAACTGATGGTAGTTTCCACGTCGTAGACTTCGCACACATTGAAGGGCCGCCTTGGAAAGTCATGGAAGGACAAAGAGCACAATAAAGAGAAAGAGAAGAAAGAGAGGGAAGATAGGAGGGGAGAGAACAAGTACAGAGGGAGAGAGAAATAGAGCAAAAGAAAACGAGAGAAACAGGTAGAAAAAAATCACAGCATATCCACGAAGTGAATGATGGTGAGTGGGCGAAGCTCGGAGGGATCATTCGGGGTAACCGTGAATCCCCCCCCGTACATTGCCCACTCGATCATGCAAAGACGTGACAACACGTGTCACGTCTTTGCATGATCCTGGGTGTTCGATCGTGAGCTGGCACGAGCGTCACCGACTTGTGTTCCGGGCGCTCCCAGCCTCAACGACAACGCCAGTTCGCGTTCCACGACAGAGGAAGACGATGCCACCTACTCGGACGCCGAAGTCCACACCAGTGCTCGACGCAACGCCTCGCCTCCGCATTCATCGCCACAGAACGCTGCTGTGAGAGAGAGAGAGAAACTTTATTGGAGGTATATACAGGGAGTAGGTGGGAGATGGCCCGGTGCGGGCCACCCCTCAGAACCACTAGGTGGGCTCCTCTTTACAGAAGCCCATTGGCGACCAACGCGACTCGGGCTCGGTTGACCAGGGCCTTCTGGCTCGCCAGGTCGGAACAGCCGAGCAGGGCTGCCTCCCAGTGCTCCCGGGTGGGGTTCGGTTTTGGGGTGAGGCGAGGAGTTGACTGGCATGCCCACACCATGTGGAAGATGTCCGAAGACTTCTCCGCACAGTGCGGGCACTTTCCTGTACAGGCAGGATCTAAATATTTTAAAACTGCCGGGCACAGCAGTGTTTTGGTGTAAAGGCGGAGGAGTAAGCGTTCCTCTGCCTTTGTAAGGCCCTGAAAGGGTTTAGGATAAATTGCGTGGCCGAATCGGTAGAATTCAGTAATTTCTGGAAACGTTAAGGCCGGATTAGGTTCGGGATCCATTTCGGAAGGGTCTGAAGGCGTTACCCGGAGAGTGAGCGCGCGGGCAGCGGCGTCTGCCGTTTCATTGCCTTCGAGGCCCATATGAGCTGGAGCCCATATGATCCTGCGGGACGCGGGGGCCCCGACGTAATTGCTGTTTTGTAAAATGCGATACGCCAGGTGAGGGACGTACCCGTGTTGAATATTTCTGCAGGCCCCTCTCGAGTCGGTAATGATGACGCGCGAGTTCCCGTCTGCGGCAGCTAGCGCGATGGCGACTTCCTCCGCATGTGTTATGTTCTGTGCTCTGAATGTGATGCCATTCACCGCGACGTTTTGGTGGACGACTGCAGCCGTGTACCACCCCCCATGGTGAGGGCCTGAGGCGTCCACGTAAAAGATGCCGTGTTTGTTCCCATAGTGGCGGGCCAGTGCCTCCGCCCGCGCAAGGCTCCTGCCACTATGGTCGTCACGTGTCATGTTGGCCGGAAGAGGGCGCACGTGCAGGGCGTATGTGAGTTGTGAAAGCCACGCGTCCTTGGCTATGGGTCGTGCCGCCGTGAGTTCCGGAGCCGCCGCATGCTCCGCAGATACCGGCTGCCCTGGTTTTGCATGCGACTCACACGAGAGCACTGTGGAGCTGACTACCTCCTCTCTGGTGAAGTTCACCTCACTGTTGATCACGATGGAGTCCACCTCCGGTGCTCGACTCCGAGTACCGCGTCGGCCCGACGATCCCAATTATAACAGCGCCATCTATCCTCGTCAACTATACGAAAACGCCATCTATAATCGTCAACTATACGAAAACCACTAACGCCATCTAGTGATATTATTTCCAAGGACATATACACACAACGCTATCTAGTGAGCAATTCTTAAAACTAACTAGAAGTGGCTACTACAACATACTATTACAGAGGAGGAGAGAATGACCCACACCCTAAGGAGCTTCGCCCCTAAAAGAAAAAAAAAGAAAGAAAAAGACTGCAATAATAAGAAACAGATAGAGGGAGACAAAGACACAATGAACATACACGAAAAGGCATTAAAAGTGTCAGCAAGCATAGCCATGTATAGTAGAGTAGAACGAGGAGTGGGAAAGGGAACTGAAGGTGAAGATGAGGGAAATGATGAGGTGAGAGCGTAAAGTATAGCACAGTCTTCTGTTGTACAGCATAGCAAAGGTTCGGAAAGGGAAGTGAGGGCGAGAAGAGACGAGTGAGAGGGTAAAGTATTGCACAGGCTTGCATATTATAGTCAGTGATCGGCGTTTTCGCATAAATAAAATATGCAATAAAGACTCGCTGGTAAATTTCTGACAATTCGAATTTATCCGATAAATTCTGATTTTTACGGTCGATATGACCCTGTTCTGTTCTCCGTTCCGTTCTTTATTGGGATAGAACGTTATAAGCGGTCATTGATGTATAGGCCGGTTCGGCCAATATAAACTGTACCTCACGTGAACCATAAATATCTCATACACCACACCCGTCGCACATTTAAGAAATGCCATGTCGCGCACGAAGCGAAGGACGTCAACGTATTTCGAGTCCGCTGGAGTGGGAGACAACTTGATATACGGTCACATGGCGGCACTGGGGCGCGTCAGACGACATTAAATAAACGGATCTCGTAAAGTATGCTCACGTCTACTGCAGTAAGCTTTAAGGTTTTAATACGCAGAAACGTAAGTGTTTTGTATTCAAGTATTTATGTTTGGTTGTGTTTATGTGTGCTTGCGCTTTCAAACCTTGCAGACCGCTAACATCGCATTGTGTGTTCTGATGTTTTTTCTTCCGACATAATTCTATTTAAGACATTGGAGTATTCTGAATAAGGGAAAATTAAACTCTGAAGTTCGGAGAATTGAGGACTGACAAAAATTACATTCCGATAAACACCAAATATTTACCAAAGAATAAGATCCGAAACACACGCTCCGAACTTTAAGAAAAATAAATCCGAAAACACGTATCCCTACTTACAGTATATCAAGGGGGTGGGAATGAGAAGTGAGGGTGATGAGGAGGGAAATGAAGAGGGGAAGGCCACCAGCTCCACCACTTCCTCAGTCTTCGTACGTAGCTGCCCCAATTTTTTTGTCCTAAATAATGTCGGTTATTGATGAAAGTACTACCACGCGGGCTCAGTAGGTTATTTTATGTGATCAGGTTCCACCCACAAAAAAAAAAAAAAAAAAAATCACCGATGGTTTTGATACTGCCTAATGCGAATTCAGTGTTTGAAGTTCTGGCTTTCTGTTAACTGTGTTTGAAGTTCTCACTTTCCGCAATTGATCGACTATGGCTTAAATGATAATTTTTTGAAGTAAAACAGCATCCACTACGCCATTATTAGTCTTTCTATGGATAAGCGAGGTACCGACTACGCATCTGTCAAGTATTATGTGCACTTTGTTGATGCTGTATGTGGATCATGACAGTGATGAATTCTGGCTTAGCACTTTGCTGTGGGTGGGAAGCATTAAACCACACACTCGTTGCGCACTTAGAATTGTGTGGTGAGTGGTGATTTTACTCTTTGCCACGCTATTGTACTTAAGCTAACGCGATTCCTAGCCCGACATGATCCCTGAATAGGTTCTTTTTGCAAACGAGTTTCAAGCACAGTCGTGGCTCTATGTGTGTATACTCGACTGCCATGCAGAGGGCCCGATTTCAAATCCCATTTCACTCTGGGTATTTTTTTATTTTATTTTTTTCATGCCTATCGGTTATCTTTTCATGTCTATTTGTTACCCCACCGACGGCGACGGCGCTCAACGCCTAAACGGGCGCTTAAGAGCTGCGCTATAAAAGTGCTAGCACCGTCCGCGCCGTAATTGTTGTGAGGCTTCGCGATTGCCTCAGATTGTTCTATTATGATCGCGCACAGGACGCGAGTAGTGAAGTTTATTCGGCAGCTTACGCGAGCACCAGAGATAACTCTGGAATATTCAATCAATGCTGATGTATAAAAGAGGACGCGTTTCAACGATGATTAGATCACCGACGTCCGTGCTCACAGTTATTGTACAGCGAGTGCGGCTTGTACCTTGAGTTTATTGGGTGCAAGTTCGTCCAATGAAACATCCGCTGCGTTTACTACTTCATCGTCACTACCGCGTGACGTTATGAACGTTATATTTGCTATACAAGCCACATTCGTATAAAAGCGCACGTGAAGGATGAGTGAATTTTAATTTGTCGTAAATAACTAAAGATGCTGACCTGATTTCCTAAATGCGAAGCATCTCTTTGCGTATTGCAGACATTTTTGGCGTTTCTATCTATCTATCTATCTATCTATCTATCTATCTATCTATCTAGCCGCCTACGTCTGGGTGCTCTCGTGACCACCTCCTTAAGTTGGGGTAGACCAAAATTAGTATGGGAGGGTAAGAGGGTTTGACGATTATGACTGTCTGGCCATGACATGAATGATGTGAAAATGCCGCCGCGCACGATGTCAAACCCTTTTCTCCAGACACGTGTGGCAGAGACCCGTATACCACGGGCTGCGGTATGCGGGTATGCGCCACATGTGTTTGGCAGTTTATATCTACCAAGGAACGGCGAGAACAGACATTGGTAATTCAAATGCGAGAGCGTTAAGAAAAAACGAATGCAAAGAATATATGTTATGGTCCCAGGAAGAATCGAACCCAAGGATTCTGCGTGGAAATCATGTATTCTACCACAGAGCCACGCCAGGTCTCGAAACTTCTTTTGCAAAAAGACCTTATGCAGGTGTGTTGTTGGTGAAACGTCAATTGTGGTTGTAGTGCTGCCCATCTAATTTTATAAACAATACATATGCACTCCAATGATACAGGAGTCACGTCGGGTTACCGACAATTGTATTTAAGTGCCATCTACTGAAGTTGGCCGATGTAACACTATCCAGGACAACCATCCTCGAAAGCACAAGCCCTACATTTCAGCTTACCGTTTCTGATCCTGGTAATACCAAAGTTGCCCTTGGCATCGTTAACCAACTGTAAACAACTGGTTATATATGCGACTGTTCAACATACATGTCTGTGCGTATAACATTCGTACGTATGTTTAGCGCCATTTCATAACGTTTCCCTCAACAAAAAGTTACAATACAGTGGCCGTGCATCCGCATGCTTCGCATGACATTGATTCCCAAGGTACGTGGGATCTGGCAAATTTTTATTAACAGAAATTGATATTTCACTTTCCCTTTTTGAAGTTAGTTCTACCATTTTCACATGTTATATAACGTTGAATATGCCTGTTGTATATGAGCATAGATTGATGTATGTCTCGAGTTGAAAATGCTTATTATGCCTATCAAATTACTTGCAATTTTAGTGTGATATACTGCCTATATTTTGGTTGCGTCTGGCTAGCGCCACTAGCTAATTTTGGTGACAGTGCACCAAGTGTTGATGAGGTCGGCAGTGATGTAGATGCTTGAGAAGAAACGTGGCCTCCGAGATTGACTCTGGTAATGCGCCGCAGCAATGACACGTTGCCGAACTTTATCATGGAGGCCACAGAAAAAGTATCTGTTTAATAGACGGAATAATTCGTGGCAGGAGAGTAAAATAACACCAGCTGCCACAAAATGTGAACTGAGTAAAGGGTGGGTGCTTTAAGGCCTGCCATCCATCAAAGAGGCCTCAGCAGGGGCGTAGCCAGAAATTTTTTTCGGGGGGGGGGCACCACTTTGATTTCGGGGGGTGCACCTTCTTGAAATGGTCATTTTCCCCTATGTATGCCATGGCGAAAAAAAATTTCGGGGGGGGGGGGGGCACGTGCCCGGTGTGCCACCCCTGGCTACGCCACTGGGCCTCAGCCATAACTCTTCACCATCATTAGGCACAGCATCAACAAAGTAGTTACGTATGTAGGTGCGCATAATGCCTTACAGACGCATGGTGGCTACCTCGCTACTTCGCAGAACGATAATTTATGAAACACTGAGTACCTCCCTACCTCGCAAAATTATCACGATTTAGGTGTAGGGGGGAACCTCTCAACGGCATTTGTCGTAGTGGCCCCAAGACTGTTCACAACGGGCTCTAGAAAGGCGGCACTTCTGCTTACACTGTGACTGCGCGGCGAGTTCCGCGTAGACGTCGCGTTTTTGCACCGTCACAAAATTTTCAGAAAAGCCTGAACACCTTTTAGATTTTTGTATATCTTTGCTACAACGCACTGATACCGTGTCGATATACTTGTATTCTGCAAGAGTGCGTGTGTAGCGCAGTGGGTTCATGTAAAGACAAACTGCACAGACGTATTTAGCTGGGCTAAGTGTCGGTAATAGAATATACTTAAGCAGTTTGCGTTTTGACGCCCGAGCTGACTGCCTTAAGACGAAGAACAAAGGATGAATTATTGGCCATGGAGTGAAATTGGTCTATCCTAACAAAACTTCGCAAATTGCTTGAATAATTGCAATAGAATGCCGGTATATTTACCGGACGAGACCCGTAAAAGCCATCCACCTTTCAAAGTCGCCGTGGCTCAAAGAACTAACCTACGAGTGGTCCAGATGGACTAGAGATGAATAAAATATTGATGAAAAAAAAATACAACAAAAAGACCGATATGACCGGAATAGTAAAGACGAATGAAATAGTACAGCCAAGTTGAGGCTTTAATGAGAAGATAAAACGTAAGTCAGAAACAAATAAACATACTAACTCTCGAAGACTTGTAATATCTGAGTAAGCGAAAAGGTGAAGGTGCATGACCGCTGCAGCTGACGGACGCACACCTCTATATTCTCAGTGTCAGTGCAAACGTTCGCTTCAGAATAGGAGGCCTTGGTTCGCCTTAGTTAAGGGGGGTTGCCTCGACGCGACGCTAACTAAGGGTATGGCTAGGGCACCTCGGTGTTTCCGCTTCCTCCGCTGCGTCGGCATCGAGGCGTCCAATATACGGCTAGCGCGCCTCGATGCCAGGATCCCCTAGAAGGATCTGAAGATGGCTCATAGCTTTGCACGCGCTGATCTCATCGCTCAATTTACTTTGAAGCAATAAACAACACGAAGGTCGCTTCGCTTGCTGAGGGCCAAATTTTATTACGCCAGCGTTTTGTTTCCTTACGCCTGATCCGACGATGAAGGAGTTTCCTGCTAGTCTTACTTCGTATAACGTTCCTCTTTCTTCCTATCGCATTCACTGTTTCTTGCCTTGCGGCGGAACGGACTTTTTGGCAGACATGGCCGCTTTTCTTCATGTAACCATTCTCATGAGACATATTTAAGGCTTTTCTCCTTAGTGAGCAGTGTAGGTGGGTGTAGTTCGCCAACGATAATCAGTAATAAGCACAATAATCACAATAATCATCACAGTCCAACACAAAATGATGTTTTTTTTTATCTGCCAGGCTAGGCGAAAACTGGTGATTTAGCGGATAGTTTTCTAGTGCATTCTTGCATTTTTGCCTATTTCTCTCATGTTCTATTTCTTCATTCGGGACTCGAGTTCTAGGAGAGAAGAAACTCCCGGACATAGATTAAACTTTCTTGTAGGCAAGTAGAACCCAAATATTGTGAATATTTGTTCTGCTGCCCGTTTTTATTTCTAAGAGTATGTGACATATAGGAGTGGACGGTCCAGTTGTGAATTTTTCAGGGAAAATTTTTATTTTCTAAAAAAGGCTTAAAGCGACGTGTAACAAGGTAAGACAAAATCGTACCCCAAACTTGCTTTGCCTGAGAAAAAAGAAGCTTCAACTGAACAGAAATGAAGATACTTCTTTGCTTCGTCGCGATGAGACCGTGGGCAATAACGACTGTTTATGCCGGCAAAACTAAGAACGTCGCCAAAGACTTAAAAGAAAACGTGTACTGGGAACTTCAGAAATTCATAGAGCTGAAGAGCACGGTTCTTCCCATCACAGCAGTATTGTGCCTCGATAGGCTTGGCCGACTTGCCACTATTAGTACAGCCACGTACCCCCACTTTAATTTCGGTGGATTTGGTTTTTTTTACTGATAGGCACACCTACTTATGCCGAATAAAAAATATGATTATGCTATAAGTTATGGCTGGATGTCGCTTTGGTTTTTTACGTCAATGCCAGTCAGTACAGGCGCGGTGTAGCAATCAGGATGGGTTCGGCGCATCCTGACTCCTTAATAGCCGTTTCAATCAAGGCGTCATTCGCCATTGCACATATCGATCCCCCTGAAATGATACGAATACCTAAAAGAAAGAAGTTGATGTCTGAAAATCGGGCAGATCTCAAGCATTGCAGGAATTGATTTCATGCGAAGCACTCTGCGAGTAGCTGGTTATGCCGCGTTTTTTTTTTTTTTGGCTTTCAGCCAACGTTACCAAAGGTGGACCAGCGTCCTTACGTAAATTGAGTAGTGATGTGTATATCATGGCATTACCACGCAAGTTCAGTAACCGACGTCGGGACAGCAGATGAGCCAGTAAAAAAAGAAGTGTTTATTTCAACATCAACGTGCTTTAAATATGAAGTGGCACCGTTATCTGCACTTAGGGTGGCCGATAAAAATGGCCCATGGATCGCTGCTCCGCCGGTACGTTACCGCACAACATCACTTTACGACATCCCTCCACACTATTCGTCGAACCAATAGCGGCGCACTGCAGGTCGCGGACGGGTGTAGCGCCTCAATACCAATGTTTCTTCAGCGGAAGACGCAGGCACCAAACAAGGGGGGGGTTCGTGTAAAGCAAACGAGGCACTCGTACCGCCTGCTGCGGTTCCGGGTGTTGCGTCCCTAGCGTGGTTCTGATGTCGTCGATGTGTGCTTCCATCTGACATCAGGACCTCGTACAATGTGACCTCGGCGCCGCAGCACACTAGCTACCAACAACTTTGGACCAGGGCGAAATTCCTCACATAAACAGACTCACCGCACGGAAAACTTCGTGGGTGTAACTGCCGCATCTATTCCACATGCATCGTGTAGGACTGCAGTCTTGCCAGGCTTCACCTGAGATTGTTTTCCAACATGAGATCTGCAGACCATTTAGTTTAAGGAACAACTGCATTTCTTGACTCGTAAATAATGCGCCGTTGTCGGGCACGTTTAAGTCTGGCAGCCAGTAAGTTGCCAATATGTTACGTAGTCGTCCCATCACGACAGACGCGCGCACCGACGTCATTATTTCCGCCTCCGCCCAGTTTGAGAAAGCTTCAACTACCATCAGAAACATGACACCGACAACAGGCCCAGCAAAGTCGAAATGTGTTCTGCTCAATGGCCGCTCCCGGTTTTGTCACAAAGTTCATAGGCGCCCTGGGTTCACTATGCCAGTTTTCTAGACATGTCGTGTAGTGCCGCACAAGTTCTTCAATCTGCGCGTCTATCCGAGGCCACGATACATGGGATCTCTCGATAGCCTACATGGCCGATTAGAGCGAAAGCTGTTATGAGATCACAACAAGGGCCGTTTTTGCGCCGTAGTTGTCCGCCGCCGCCGCGGTGTCCGTAACCACTATCGCGCAAACTATGACAGAATGGGAATCAAACCCGGGCCCCTCTGCGTGGCAGCCCAGCACCCTACCACTGAGCTACGCCGGTGCTCTGATTTAAGCCACGGAGGGAATGGAACATGAAGGCAACACGGTGTGACAAAAACACACATTTCATTTACCACACAAACATATATAAATAACAAACAGAGGAACACTAAGCATATCTAAACTCCTAAGTCCTCACGAGTCTGTGAAACGATGTGTCTCTCGCAATGCGTCTCTCGTCAGTTACCGTCTATATGGAAGCACTGGTCGCTTACGGTTGACGATGCCACGAGGCCGTCGCTCGTTGCATCTTTCAGCAGGCATCTCCGCTGGCTTAGTAAAGTGCCGACGAGGCGAGGCATGGTGCTCGGCCGTCGTCCGACATCGGCAGCATGAGGCACGTGCCGGCAGGCCCTCCTGGCACGCCCCGCTCCACTCTGGGCCGTGCGTCGTTGACGGGGCAGGACGGGCGGTCGCAAGCCCGGGCTCGTTGAAGGTCGGCGGCGTAAGTACTGACCTGTCCCGACCGGTCACAGCACAGCCAGCCAGCTGGACAACCGGACCGCACCTCGCCGAGGCAAAAGCTCAGGCGGGCCTCCAAGTCCTGCAGCACTGGGGCAAAACCCAGACTGCCCGGTCTTCGGCCGTCTTCTCCACCATCCTGGCCACCCCGTTCTCTCCTGCACGCGCCCGCCTTCCAAGATGGCGTCTTCCGCATGCTTGGTTTGGTTTGGTTTTCCTATTGATCTTCTCTCAGTGCTTCTTTTTCCTCGTCTTCCATTTCTTTCCTTGCTCGCGTTCCATGCATCTGTTTTCTCCTCGTCCTCTTCTTCTGTTTCGTTTGTCATCCCTGACACCAAAATACACTGGTATTCAATCAATCAATCAATCAATCAATCAATCAATCAATCAATCAATCAATCAATCAATCAATCAATCAATCAATTAATCAATCAATCAATCAATCAATCAGTGTTTATTTTTCCTTAAAAGTACGTACAATGGGGAAAAATGGGAAGACGGCAAAAAAGCTGCAGTTCCTGCAGCTTGACTACGCACCATCTACCCTGTTGACAGCAATGACAGGGTGATAAAATGAACGAAGTACAGGCATACCAAAATAAATAAACAAATACATACAGGGTGTGTTCAGATAAGAACGTCGGTACATGTCCGCCGACCCCCCTTTAATTTCGCCGAAAAAAATATATTTTGTTGTCCGAGACCCCAGGACCACAAAACCACTTTTGGTTTCGCGAGAAAAAATTTCACGTTCTTTAAAAAAAATTCACAAGTCTCCACTGAGCCACCACCGCCTCTTTCGGATTTCGCGAAAATGGGATTTAGATGAGACGCTACAAAACAACTATTGTAGCTGTAGGTCCGAAACATTTTCTCCACATACTACGGATAGTTTTTGTTGAGAAAAAATTATTACTTTGCAGTTTTGATGTTGTTCTGTTAAGAAAAAAAATCGCGAAATCGACACAAAGCTCAATAATGCTCACATTTAAGATTTTTTTCCTCCGAAAGTATAAACGCCAGACTTCCCAAAGTTTTTAAAAACATTGCCATATGTTTGGTAAACAATTGTGCTGAACTAAATACCTGAGAGTGGCTTCAAACGTTAACCAGAAATGTTCAACTGAGGACATGTCTCTCAAAATGCAATATTTTGAAGATCATTTAAAAAAAAACACCATCTTCGATTTTCTTTAAACTCTCCAGAATTAAAGCCAAGCACGTGTTCTAACTTAATCTGTAAAAACATGTTGCATTATTTTTGTGAGGTCGGAACTACGAAGTACGAAAAGTGGCCAAATTGACGTATAGTGAGTAACCACAACAGCGAGCGAGCATGGAGCAATAGTTGCCATTATAGTTATTTTTAGGTCGCGAATGTCTTCTGTTGATTGTCGGATTGTCAGGAATAAAACAGGAACAGTTGGTTTTGAAGAGGAAATTATTACTACATTTTTTTTACGCAAATCACAAAAACTTCTACACGGGTCCCAGCCACTGAGCATGCCGCGATAATGAGTCGCACTCTTCGCAGGAATCGCTTTCAAAATTTTTCGCGCATGTGAGCCTGATTGCGCCTCATAAAGGAGGTGGCTGGAGAGGATCCACCGCTGGATATTTATCGCCTCCCATGGCACATCGGTAATGTGATAACGCAGACGGTGCGTGTCGGCACAAGCGGCGCTTCTGCAGCACGACTGCGCTCACCCGGTCCCTAAAAAAAAAAAATGACGTAAACAAGAAACAGCTCAACTCGTTAAAGAAAGGTCGAAGTAATAAGAGAACGTCGGCTTTCACTTCCGTTCGTCGTCGACAACCCGGCAGTCCTCTGCTGGTGAACGAACGTGAGTACGCGTGCGCGTATTACACTCGCCTGATGTTGATGGCCGCGTTGTGGAGCTCAGAGCGAGCGTTTTGCGCTGACTACCGAAAGAGGCATACGAAGAAGATTGCCTACAAGTGGAACTTTCGATGTGTGAAAGATTTTAATGTCGCCTTACTAAGAAAGCGCATGCCAGAAAAAAGCCTCATCCATCAGAGAAACCGACATTTTGTGCCAGAGCTGTTTCAACCGCTTGAAACAGATCGCCGTAGTGTCTCCAGATGCATCTCAGTCTGACGCAAATTTTGTTCCCGAACAAACTGCTGTCGAAGAGCTAAACGTACTCGTTAAGACAACCGACGTGACAACTCTGAAAATTCCGGCGAAAGTGAAAGCACAATGCCGAGTGTCTTACGCCAAGCGTAAGATAGCGGAGATCGAGGGCGCTATCTCCAGGACAATTTCCGCTGTCCTTACAATAGCATACGCCACTACAGAGGAACCTGGTCCTTCAGGGGAAACCTGCAACACGTGTCGCGAGTGGCTGCGCAACCTAAAGCACACATTCGATACCTGCGAATCATACTATGAACGCTGCCGCCTCCTGACATTCCTCCCTGTGAACCTTTCTCATCAAGAAATTCAAGAAATGATTCCATCCGCAACTCGGCACCTCATTCGGAAATCCAGAAAATACAAACACCCGGGTGTGGTCAAATCCGAACCTCTACACCAGATCGAAGCTGAAGCCAGAAAACATACAGGCAGCAGTGAAATACTATACTGACGATGAGCTCAACTCCACCCAACAAAGCCCAAACAAGAAATATTTCATTGCAATTAGTTCTAAAGGACAAAAAAAGTACGTTTCAAAACGGCTGATGACCAGGTCCATTCGGGAAACATTTCGTCTACAGCGGCTCACCCTGACACAGGGATCGAGCTCACGAAGTTCTCCTCCTTGAGGCCGAAATGGGTTGTGTGCCCAAGGTTGCTTCACCAGGAGCAAGATACGTACAAGTGCTTCAGTGACGTTTGTGACTGTCTAACTTGTCTGACTATGACTTGTGACTATGACTGCCTGTGTATACAATAGGGGTAAATAAACAGTTCCTTCCGAGAGCTCGACTTGACTACATTTCTGGAAATCTTGCGGTTAGTCCTTACGCCAGGACCAAAACTGCGACGCGTGCACGCACGCAAATGAACAAATTTGCACTTTAAGGCAACTCTTTGGTTTTATCTGTCAAGCTGTTGTCCCTCGAGCACAACAGATGACATTCAGGGGCCTAAAAATAACGATAATGGCAGCTATTGCTCCATGCTCGCTCAATGTTGTGGTTACTCACTACACGTCCATTTGGCCACTTTTCGTGCTTCGTAGTTCCGACCTCACAAAAATAATGCAACATGTTTTTACAGATTAAGTTAGAACACGTGCTTGGCTTTAATTCTGGAGAGTTTAAAGAAAATCGAAGATGGTGTTTTTTTTTAAATGATCTTCAAAATATTGCATTTTGAGAGACATGTCCTCAGTTGAACATTTCTGGTTAACGTTTGAAGCCACTCTCAAGTATTTCGTTCAGCACACTTGTTCACCAAACATATGGCAATGTTTTTAAAAACTTAGGGAAGTCTGGCGTTTATACTTGGGGAGGAAAAAAATCTTAAATGTGAGCATTATTGAGCTTTGTGTCGATTTCGCGATTTTTTTTCTTAACAGAACAACATCAAAACTGCAAAGTAATAATTTTTTCTCAACAAAAACTATCCGTAGTATGCGGAGAAAATTTTTCGGACCTACAGCTACAATAGTGTTTTTGTAGCGTCTCATCTAAATCCCATTTTCGCGAAATCCGAAAGAGGCGGTGGTCGCTCAGTGGAGACTTGTGAATTTTTTTTAAAGAACGTGAAATTTTTTCTCGCGAAACCAAAAGTGGTTTTGTGGTCCTGGGGTCTCGGACAACAAAATATATTTTTTTCGGCGAAATTAAAGGGGGTCGGCGGACATGCACCGACGTTCTTATCTGAACACAGCCATACATGAATTATTAAATGACAAAAAAAGCTTAAATATAGCAAGTAATAATACAAGCAAAAGGCGAAAGACATGACTGGGCAAAATATACAGATCGAAAAAAAAAAGGATATTTGATATGCACATGAACACAATAATATATCATAGAGCGTACATCATCGCTTTTCTACATAAAAGGAAGAGAAACACAATGACATTGTAATTAAACATTTGACGAGAAACACCAAGAATACCACAAAGTGAACAATGAAAACAATACACACCTACAAAAATAATGTTATTACGCCGGTAGTGTTAAATGTATTAATTTTTGTCTTGTTGCTCATATAAATTTAATATAAATGGTAACGTGTGGCTAAGTCTTTGCGTGCCGTAAATTGTGCGTGATAACGGAATTTTCCAAGGTGGTTTATATCGATGGAAGTAAATGCTATGTGTGTGTTCAAGATTTGCAAGTGTCAGAAATGCGTCGAGTTTCCCGCGGTTTGCGCTAATGTAGGATTGTAGCAACCTGAATTTATATATGTCATTAGCCATAACAATTTTATGTTTAACAAAAAAATTGTACTGTGTGTTCAAGGTGTGGTATGTCCTCTATTGCCCTAATCGCTCTTTTCTGCAGTATTTTTTAGCTTATTTAAATTTGTCGACGTAGTGTTTGCCCAAACTAAAGCACAGTAGTTTAAATTGGGCATGGAAAAGAGCCTGATATAAAAGTCGTTTAATCACAATCTGTAAAAACGGGCTCCTAAATTTATCTCACAAGAAAAAAATATTGTCCTGACTTGTCACGTGCCGCGCCAATTAATCTTTTTTTTTGTTTTGTTAATCATACCCTAAACAGTTTTTGAAAGTTTAGGTTCAGACTTGTGGAAGGAATTTTGGTGTAATCTGAAAAAAAATTGAGCGCTATAGGTAGGATAGTTTTTCAAAAAATGATACAGCAAGTTTGGGAAACTTTCAGAAAGCTTTTTGTATTTTATGTTTAAAAAACAAACGCGGAATGTGCTCGTAATTTACAGCAATAATCACGCTAAAGAAGCATTTCGGTGGTAAAATTTGTGATCAAAGGGTATGAAAATGGTAGGAACTCAATATATTCAACCAATCTATAGCCATATAGTTACTATAAAAAATGTATGCATGCAGATACAATGATGAAAAAGAGCCCGCGCATCGGTTAGTAGGTGCGGTCCTTGACATCAATTTTAAATGGCTTGGAGCACTCCAAACGCGTTCGCTAATGCAT
The DNA here is from genome assembly GCA_030522465.1 of Rhipicephalus appendiculatus. Taxonomy (NCBI): domain Eukaryota; kingdom Metazoa; phylum Arthropoda; class Arachnida; order Ixodida; family Ixodidae; genus Rhipicephalus; species Rhipicephalus appendiculatus. The sequence goes on from JALIZH010020067.1 coordinate 49,296, forward strand.
GGTGTTGGTCCTCAAAGAAAGTACTTCGTTTTAGTCATGAAATTAAAAAAATCGATTTTCTGTCGATTTACCCTACCGTGCCCTATTAAGGGTTGTGTAAATGGATGTTTTATGTACGTCAGTTATCAGGATAAGAAGAGAAATGAATCAGGAACCCATTCTTTTAGAAACAAGTTAACTGAAGTTAACGGACAATGGTACCAACGAAAGAATACAGGGATTTATTTGTATTTTAACTGGAATGGGAGTAAATATATAACCAGAACCAGCAACCAATCGCCGCCAGTGATGAACTAACCCAGAACCTCTGGTATACGCGTGTGGTGCACCAATAGTGTGCTCTAGGATGGCTGATGCTACCTCGTCCACTTTCTTGGGCTTGGGTATTTACGAATGCGTAACTTTGTGAGCGTTAGGCAGCGTGGCCTAGCGGCAAATCTGGAACATTCCTTTCGCATTATGTATCACGTGAAAATTACGCGCTAATGGGCAAGAAATTTAGTTCGCTGATTGTACTAGAAGTATAACAATTATGAACTTAAGCGAAATTAAAGCACATAAAAAACTTTTCCACTGGTCGGCACTAAACCCACAACCACGGCATTAGGCTTGCGGTGTACAACTAGTGAAGCTTTTTTTTTAACACGAAAGTTTTTTATGCCGGGGTCCACCAAGGCTTTAGTGACGTATTTCCGTCAAGGATAT
>JALIZH010020067.1:52500-64747 GCA_030522465.1 Rhipicephalus appendiculatus
GTCCGTCCGTCTGTCCGTCCGTTTGTCCGTCCGTCCGTCCGTCTGTCCGTCCGGCCGTCCGTTTGTCCGTCCGTCCGTCTGTCCGTCAGTTTGTCCGTCCGTCCGTCCTATTGTCCGTCGATCCGTCTGTCCATCCGTCCGTCCGTTTGTCCGTCCGTCCGTCCGTCCGTCCGTCCGTCCGTCCGTCCGTCCAGCTGTCCGTCTGTGCGTCCGTCCGTCCGTCTGTCCGTCCGTCCGACCGTTCGTTTGTCCGTCCGTTTGTCCGTCCGTCCGTCCGTCTCTCCGTCCGTTTGTCCGTCCGTCCATCCGTCCGTCCGTCCGTTTGTCCGTCCGTCCGTCTGTCCGTCCGTTTGTCCGTCCATCCGTCCGTCCGTCTGTCTGTCCATTCGAGCTCTGGCACGGAATCAGGTGGCCGCCGGGGTGCGCAAACGGACGGCGGTCGCGTCGGACTCTACAGCGCTCGCGCTTTGCTTGCTTAGCGTCGCTGTGCCCAGCCCTTCCAATCATTCTGACCGAATGATTGCTTGCTTAGCGTCGCTGTGCCCAGCCCTCCCAATCATTCTCAATGGACACATGCGTCCACGGAAAACACTTTCGAATTTACAAAGGGTCCGTCAATTGAAGCGCTGGAACGCGGATGGCGTTCGCGCGATGAGCAAAGCGCGAGAAAATACTAACGCATGCGAACGGAGGAAGATTAGTCTCGCGTCTCGCTGCGATTCACGGTAAAAAAATTAAAAAAGAAAACACGCACACATTCGGTTTGTGTGTTATCCCAGTGAGAGTGTAAAAGAAAAAAGACATGGCATAGTCAGTGGAATGGCCACACGCTTTCGCCACACTTTGGAATGTACAAAGTGTCCTTCAATTTTTTTTTCCGAGAAAAAGAAAAGCGCCCGAAACACGTGAAATATGAAATAAACGCGCGCCACTACTCCAGCGCTTCAAAGCGTTCTTTTGTTGATACAAAGCTGCGTTCGTACATTGTACAGGGCTTGACGCTACTTGATGGAAGCGCATCAAAAGACGCTGCTGACGCGTCCATCTTCGAGCGTGAAGCCTTGTACAATGCGGTGAAGAACGAACGCAGCCGTGTATCAACAAAGAACGCTTGGATGCGCTCGTGTAGCGCAGCGCGAGCAGGCGTCTATTTGTTATATCGCGTGTTTCACGAGCGTTTGTTTCTTCTCGGAAAAAAAACAAAACAATCAGGCTGATTTCAGCAAAAAAATAAATGTATGATTCTAGAGTTATTTGAGGGGAGCTGCAACATAATGTCAATATTTTACGGCACCGAGCAATAATAAGTAGGTTGGCCAATTAAAGCTAATTAATCAATTAGCGCTTAGTTATGAAAAAAGTAGAGGATGTAAGTACACACGGCTACCACTAATATTAGGGGTGTGCAAATTGTGAATTTCGGAACCGAATCGTATACTGATCGAATATTGATGACACCAAATCGAAAACGAATAGTAATCGTATACTGCTCGAATAGTTTTCGAATAGTCAGTAGACCATTTTTAAAACAGTCGTAGAGCACCACAAATTTGTATTTGAAACAAATATTCAAAATGTTTCACCAAAAAACAATACGGCTGTAGCTTTAATCGACTCAAAACGCCACAATTACGAAAACTAAGGCAAGCTCGTGTACAGCAGGGACTAGAGCCTTCGTAATATTTTGTAACTGTACATTCAAATACAGCATTCACTAAAGTAATCGATGTGAGACTTTGTCGCCTAATTTTAAATAAAATTGGCACACAAAAGCTAAAGAATTCCCTACCAAACACCGCGGATACAGCTAAAGATGTAATGAAACAGATCAACCTGCCACGACAGCATGGCCTGCGCACTGAAAGTATCCAACAATCGCCGTTGAAATCTACATATTCAAGAACAAATTACACAAACACAACAGTTGCATCTATTGTTAGTCAAAAATGTGCATGCAGTCGCAGTCCCACCTTCAGTTATTACAAGATGACGACAGGAGCTGATTAATGCGATACAGCTTCAGTATAGTAAAAAAAAATTGGCCGCGTATCTGCGTGCTTCGCTGCAAATGTCGTGGAAAGACGATAGTCTTGTGCCGGCCGTACTACTATGTTTTGCCTTGCCTCAGACAGTGCCTACTCTACGTTGAATTGGCTGCATACGTATCTTTTAATACTTGGTCCTAGTTAGCTGAGGCACCCTGTATATTGTCATGACGAAGAACAACGGGGTTCGGCCGCGCTGGCACCGGCGGGAAGTACAGGAAGAAGAGGTAGATAATTGTGACGTGTCAGCCATCCCGAAGTGCCCGTCTCCCGTGTCTCTGGACAGATGGCAGCACTCGCAGCTGCTCCGTCTAGCATTTCCTCCTCGACTAACTAGAGGGCGCCTAGTGTCAGACGTTAGCACTTACCAGAGACTGCCAAGGACTGTACGCGTTGCCCTGCGTTGCGAGTGTAATAGTAATAATAATATCTGGGGTTTAACGTCCCAAAACCAGGATATGATTATGAGGGACGCCGTAGTGGAGGGCTCCGGAAATTTCGACCACCTGGGGTTTTTTAACGTGCACCTAAGTCTAAGTATACGGGCCAGACATTTTCGCCTCCATCGAAAATGCAGCCGCCGCGGCCGGTATTCGATCCCGCGACCTTCGGATCACCAGTCGAGTGCCGTAACCACTAGACCACCGTGGCGGGGCCGCGTTGCGAGTGTGATGTGACACTTGTTTGTGCTTGTACGAGCGTCGCCCTCCTGGGTGGCAGTGTTTTCAGTTACTGTCGTTATTGAACATGTAGTTACCAAGAGACAGTGCACGTGTGTCTTTAGTCTTTCGCTTCCGAGCCTCACAGCAGGCGCAGTCGACGACGAGCTTCTGCAGCTGCCCATCTACATCTTGGCGTCTCGTCAAGCCCGCCTTCGCCCGAAGGTGATCGACTAACCTAAGCCTCCCCAGCCATTAGCGAGTAAGCGAAGCCTTCCAAGCCATTTCACCGCATGATGAAAAGCCGGCTAAGCCTTTGCACCGTTCGAGGCTTTCGTAAAAGCCAAGCTAGAACGCCGTTCGAACCTCTGCAAAGAAGCTAAGCTTACTCAGCCTGCAACGTCGTTCGAAATTTTCTAACGAAGCTAAGACAATTCATTAGCAATTTGAGTGTCCAATTCATTGGCATAAATTTGACACTGGGGATCCTCGATTTACAAACCTATGGCGGCTCTCTGGCAGCCAGAGCTAGCCAGAGCTAGCCAGAGGGTGAGCCAGCTAGTTCCGGTCGGGTAAAGTGTACTAGAACTGCGGAGTGCTCGGAACGGCCGCAGCACCAATGCACAGAAAGTGAAGCCCAAACAGGGTCAATCCGCTCGTGGCGCTGCGGCCGGTAGTCTGCAATGTGTCGTCATTTTAAGAGTTGTGCGGGGTAGAATGCCCGCTTCCCACTCAAAAGGCCCGGGTTCAAATCGCAGCTGTAGATGGTAGATTTTTATTCTTACTGTCACTTGTTACAGCTGTATTGGTTTGCCTTTGTTCCTAAATCTAGACTCATTTGCTACGTATTGCTAGAAAAAGTAACGCTAATTGTGAAGTAAAGAAGAAGGAAATTGACAGCGAGCTTATTTACTGTCCAGCGCAAATATTAGTTTGCATCATTTATTTTAATTAGGTCGGCCATGAATACAGCGTATTCATGTTCGCAAAATCAGTATATGTTCGCAAAATCAGTTGTTCAAGAATACCACATTTGTATCCACAATGTCAGGTCCGCCGCGGTGGTGTAGCGGTTAGGGAGCTCGGCTGCTGACCCGAAGGTCGCGGTTTCGATCCCGGCCGCGGCGGTCGCGTTTCGATGGAGACGAAATAGTAGAGGCCCGTGTACTGTGCGATGTCAGTGCACGGTAAAGAACACCAGATGGTCGAAATTTCCGGAGCCCTCCACTACGGCGTCTCTCATAACCATATCGTGGTTTTGGGACGTTAAACCCCAGATATTATTCACAATGTCAACACTTTGCCCGGTTCAAATGCACCTTGTGATCGCTTTATTAAAGACACCAGCCAAATAGCTTTTTCTTTAGTGTCAGGAGGGACACTGAAAAAAACAATCAGAACATCGCTGCTTTTGCAGTACAAGAACCTACACCCGTACGGGGACACATACGCACACGCACAGAAATATTAAACAAATCTGGATTATATACACTGTTGAGTTACTGTCTCATGACCTGGCTACAAGAACCAGGCCAGATGGAAAACTAGCTGCACACGTCCATCTACAATCGACAGGAAGCGGCACGACCACTGCCGCTGAAATTCCTCCTCCCCAAGGAAGAACAATTCCTCCGACAGACACGATAGGAGTTCGGAGTATAAGCGTTCTAGAATCGGAAAGAGAGCACGACGACGATGACCTGCTGCAACAGCCTCGCACCTGTTACGCCATAAACAAAAAGCTCCCGCGGCAATTAGAAGGCGTGCAAAGCGACTACGCGAGCAACGACCTGACGTGACAAAGCGGTTAACACCAAGGCCACGGAAACCAGTGTTAACGGCTTTCCAAAAAATACTTTTGCAATGACACATTGCTGCAGCACGTGCTGGTTAGACCTGGAGCGGACAGTTAGGGACAAGTGGAAGATGGGATCATGCCCCATCTCTCTAGCCTGTCCCGTGTTGGGAGTACTCTCCATCCTAGACGCCACATGAAGTCACGGAGATGGCCAGGCAAAAAGGATGCCGTTATCGCGCTCCACGAGACACGTCTCGATCGTGCTAGACGGGCTGGAGGAACCAGAGGGAGCAGCAGGGCCGCCGTTGTATCTACAATACGGTTTTCCAGAATGTCTAGATCAGGACAAACCTGCTGTGCGTGGCGATAGAATGCTACAGCCGTGGAGTAAAATGCAGGGACGTCAAGGGCATGTGGCGCGGAATTGAGTCGTGCTTCCGGTAGCAAATAGCGCACCTTAGTGCCTAGGGAAATAGCAGGCGAGATCGCGCGCGGGACACTGGTCACCGTGTAACAGGCGAAGCAAGAATCGCAGGGCAAGCAGCCGGCAGCGAACAGACACGGATGGGAATGCGAATCCACCGCAGTTGCGTGGTTGCCCAAGCGCTGCTCGGCAAACCAGCTCCGTTCCACCTGACCAGAAAAATGAGCCAAGGAGGGATTGCAAGGACTTAGTTATTCGTAATGGGGGCTGTACGACATGAGATATGTACCAAGCACGGCCGCAAAACACAGTCTGTGCTAAGTACCTTCTTTCCAACAGCGGTAAATCGTACTCTTTTGGGCTTCCCGGACGTGGCGTTTTAGATCTTCGAGTACTGAAACCCACACTGAGGCTGATATACCGTAGTGGGTATAATCAAGCCCTAGAATGCGAATAGAGTCGCTTTTTTGAAGACCAAAAAAGTGACTTAGGCAGGCGTCTGGGGAACAAATAAATAAATATCGACATTTTGCAAAATTCAACGCAGCACCTGAAATAGCCCCATACTCAGCAAAAAGCCGCAGACTACGGGATAAGCTGTCCTCGTTCTTCAAATACAACGTGATGTCATCGGCGAACGCTGTCACCTTAACGGTATCACTGCCAGGTAGTGGAAGGCCTCGAACGTATGGATCGGCAAGTAACGAGCGCAGGAATGGTTCGAGGCTGAGTACAAAAAGTACAGGGGATAGAGGACAACCCTGGCGAACGCCGCGGGTAACAGGAAATGCAGCACTCTCAAAACCATCAAGAAACAACGTGCTGTGTATATTTCTGTATGCATTTCTGAGAAGCTCAATGAAGTTTTGTGAGAAGCCAAACGCTGCCATTACGCTAAATATGAAGCTATGTTCGAGGCGATCGAATGCCTTTTCTTGATCGAGTGAAACCAATAGTCCATGTGCTGATCTCGCCAACGTGTATGCAATTATATCACGCGTAACAAAGGAAAGACTATGTATTTCTCTTCCAGGTATTGAGCACGCCTGATGATGTCCTATTAAGGAAGGCATCAGGCTTCTCAAACGCCGAGTGATAACTGCTGCAAAAGTTTTGTAATCAACATTGAGAAGCGTAATTGGTCTCCATTCCTCGGGGCGGACTGACAATGGGTCATGTTTAGGTATTAAAACAATTCGACCATCGCGAAAGCTATCAGGGAAAACAAAGCTTTCGAAGCAGCGGCAAATAACAGAGGTGAAAATGGCACCGATGTCATCCCAAAAGGTTAAATAAAACTCGACGGGCAACCCATCCGGCCCAGGAGCCGAACCACGCTTCATGGAAGACAGTGCCTCTTTCACCTCATCAGCTGACGGATTTGCACAAAGCTGTTCAGCTACGTCTGATGGAACCTGAGGCAGTCCACTGAACATTGTGACTGTCTCGGTGGTACCATGATACGCTGGCATTGTCGATCGAGCCATGTTTTCAAAATGAGCTATGAAAACTGATCGATCACGCGCAGGTGGCAACGCAGTGGGAAGGGCTCTGGCGGCCTGAGTTCCCAGCGGACTCGACTGTCTGAGAAGCGAGCTTCTCGCAAAGCGCAGAACCTCGGGATGGGCACATGGATTACGCCTGCAACGCCAAGCAGCCGCCGATATCGACGACGCTGCAATAAGGCGTTGGAAGCGACCCCGTAACTCTCGCTGCCATGCGCGCATCAATGGAGTTAGTCGCTCGACCCGAAGTGCAATGCGTAACTTTGTGGCAGTGTCCGCTAGTTCTTCCGACATGCGGCGTCTAAGGGCGCGCCCTTCCACTGAGCAGTGTAGACGCCATTGTACCTTGAGCGCGTCCCACGACTCTGGGCCGGATCCGAACAGGGAGGCTCGCAACACTCTAGATAAACTGGAGCGCGAAAGCGTGTCATGCAGAACGCGGATATCAAGACGCCAAGGTCTCACTGACGAAGAAAAGGGAAAGCAAGCCTCGAATGCCACTGGTCGATGATCGGACAAATAAACAGGGGATGATGGCAATGTTATCACATCGGAACGCGACACGTAAGAAGCTAGCGTACTTGGCACGTAGAAGCGATCCAACCTACTAGACGATGAGCCACGCCGCCAAGTCCAGGCATACTGTGATCCATGTACTAGTCTGTACGTATCTATCAAAGAGAAATGCTGGACCAGGCGAGGCAGCTCACGTGCGTTCCAGTCAGATCGACCCCATCCCGGACCCTGCACGTCAGCTTGCGTATCTAATACACAATTGAAATCTCCGGTGAGTATGACATGCCGACCGTCAAGAAAATACACGTCCAGGTCACGAAAAAAATCATTAGACATGGCTGTTTGGGCTGGCCCATAAATACACAAAATGCGTAACCTGAATGACGATAGGGAGCAGTCAAAAGCCAATACCCGTCCTATCCCGTCATAGAAAACATGATGATCTCGCAAAAGAGTTCGGTTAAAAATAATGATTCCAACTCCACTGAAGCGAGATGTCGCGAAAGAAAAGTAACAGTCCAAATTAAACGCGCGTTTGAATGCATGAACGTGGCCAATGGTAAAAAAATTGGTTTCTGTAGGGGTGTGCGAATATTAGAGTTTCGAATTCGAATCGAATAGTACCTAATCGAATAATTCGATTCGACTTTCGAATAGCTGGTATTCGAAGTTTCGAATAATTCGACTGGCCGAATATTTAAAACGTGACTTACCAACGAATTACCAATGGTACAACTTGGTAATAGTGGGTGGCTAAAACGAACGCTAACATCGTTACAGTAGGCATTTTGTTAACACTCTCACCGATATCCGTGTTCAAAAGCGAGAGCATGTTTATTTTAACGGGAATTATGCCATTTCCTCACGTAAAAAAAAAAAACTCATGGGAGTACTGTCAAGCCTTCCACATCACTTCTGAAACGAAGGCACGGACATGTGCGACCCAACTACCCAACACAGACACGCAGGTCGCGTAGTTGGGTCGTGTAAAACATCGACTTTGGCCCGCGATACCCTCAGTGATCGGCTTCACTTGTGAAAATTTGTTCACGCTTTGCAGTCTCCAATGCCGCGCCGCACCACTCGTGCACAAGCTCCCATCATTCCTGCGCGCTGCTAAAACGCAGCTGTGAATAGACGCCCGAAGATTGACGACGCCCGAGCATTTTCGCCTCCACGAAAATGCTACTATTCGATATTCGATTCGAATTCGATATTTTTGGCCACTATTCGGCACTATTCGATTCGAATTCGATTCGAGATTAAATTTCACTATTCGCACACCCCTAGTTTCTTGTAAACACAGAACATCACAATGTTCCGCGCGAGCTATGCTGATGACTTCGGCTTGTTTCACAGGGTTACGGAATCCTTGAACATTTAAAGAAATAATTTTCAGGGAGTCGGCCATATTGAAATGTTTGTAAGAACTGACCTGGTCGTGTTGTTCAATTCGGCACCCCGGGGACTTGTCCGGGGGACATGCAGTGCACACACTACACAACACACTTCGGCCCTCTAGAAGAGGGTCGAGGCTTCTTCGGCTGCTGGGACTCGGAGCGGCTACCTTGGGTGCCGTCCGAGCTGGTGCCAGCCGTGTGAGCACGCTTAACATCTCGCGGGGGTAGCATTTCCACATCACATCCGTCTAGGCTGGGCGAGAGCACGATGCTACTATCCACTCCGAGGCTGAAGCTGCTTTCCGACGAATCAGATATTGGTAGAGCTGCAGGGTCATCGTTGTCTCCCCCAACGACCTTGACCGCAGGCTGCTTGTCGAGACGCGTCAGTAAAGAGCTCCCATGGCGTCTTGCAACTTGTTCCAGGAAGTCGCGCGCCTGGTTTTCTGAAGGAACCAATGAGTTTAACTCATTCGACTTCAATGCTGTTCCTGACGAAACGCCAGCGTCCGTCCACTTCGGAACGTCTGAGACTACGGCGCACTCAGCTGCTGGAATTAAGGATGCGTCCTGCGTGTCGGTGCCTACAAGCGCTTGCTTCTCGGCTTGAGGCCCCGGCGAACATGGCACGACATGCTTGGCTGAAATGGGCGCGGCGTGAACCGTGGTGTCATCTTCTTTTCTTGTCGGCGAGGCTGGCAAACCTGGCGCGCTGGGATTGGCCAAGCTGCACACTTCTTCTACGTTTAATGTAGGTTCAGGAATCGAATCCTTGAGCAGGTCTTCTACAGCTCCGGTTTCTCGTTCAGCTGTTACCGCAGGTGACACGGTCGGTAGAGGAGGAAAGGCCCCCCGCAGCAGCATCCGAATACGATCGCCGCACTGGGCAGACGGTAGTAGGGTGGCCATCTCCACAACGTCGGCAGGGGCGGTCGCAGCCTTCGCTTTCGTGCCCATGCACACCACAGCGACCACAGAATGGTGCTGTGCATTGCGCTCGATAATGACCACTAGAGCCACACCGACGACAAACACGTTGGAGACCTCGGTAGTCGAAGGTGACTCGATGCCCAGAAACTCGAAGGTAGTTGGGGACGGGATTCATGGTGTTCATTTCCATGCGGACAAAACGTGTGCCTGTGAGGACTCCACGTCTTGCGCTCATGAAGCCTGCGTTGACAGATAGCACCTTGCCGTATGGCGACATGGCCTGAACGAGGACTTCGTTAGGGACGAACGACGGCAGGAATAGGCAGGCGACGGTAGTTACCTGCGGGCCAACAGGAACGATTGGAATACGCTCGCCACCGATGGTCAGGTAGCCAGCGTCGACGATCAGAGTCATGGAAGCCATGCTCTTGACGGTGACTTGGAAGTGCATGCCTCCCATATGCTGGACACAGTGCACCTCTGAGAGGCCAACTATTGAGGCCGTCGCATCAACGACGGTCTCCGGACTGGTCCCCGCAGGGACAACGACGTCGAAGGCTTGAGCCTTCGAAGGCGTCCACGACGTTGAAGGCGCCATGGCTGGATGTATGTATGTCTGTCTGTTTCTCTGTTTGTCGGCACGTCGCGCGATTCAGCTTGCTGGCCAAAGTTTAAGCCCCTGCCTTACGACCTCCAATCTTGACCGAGAAGCATGTGTTCATACGGGTGAGCGTGGGCAATTAAAAATCAAATATTACGCATACCTGAGGCACAACATCAATACCTTAGTACTATTCACAGTGTTCCTTTAAAACAAAATCTATAGATACGTAATTATAAAGATCCTTGTGTTTATTACGCGGCGCTGAAAATGCGCCGCTGTGTACAAAACAAGTCTCCGCCCAGTGATTTAACTTCGACGCTGTGGTGCTGCCACCTGGCAGCAGCATAGTTCAACACAAGCAGATGTTCCCCGGTAGCGCTGTAGATGGCGTCCTCTTCTGTTTTATCAATGCCAGCCAGATGCGGCTGATTCATCGTAGAAGAGCGCTGTCTCAGGCAAGGCAAAACATATATGGCCGCTTGATGAAATACGACCCACTCTACAAGACATGATCAGAGAACGCAGAGAAAAGACCGACGACCAAATTTCAGCGGAGAAACGCCGGCGTCCGTCTAAGCGTGCCCGGAAAACGTCCGAAAAACGAGCCCAGCGGCTAGCCCAGCTAATAAATTGTGGTACTCATGCCGCTCATGCAGTGCAGTCGGCACAAGACTATCGTCTTTCGACGACATTTGCAGCGAAGCACGCAGATACGCGGCCAACTTTTTTTATTTATTTTTTTTTTTTGAACGGGTTTGCGCATGCGCAGTAAGGGAGGCCACGACTGTGATAGGGTTGACGGCCTTCATATTATTACAGTGTTCTGGTTCGCATAATGGGTGCTTCCCTACTTCATAAAAGTGGCCGGACGCGGGACGGGGGACGCGGGACGGACATAGCCCCGAGCATAAGATGCTTCGCATCTAAAAAAAAAAAAAAAAAGAAGCAGGCGCTGCGCCGTACTCCCGACCGGGCTGCAGAAATTAGGCGCCTTTTCCTTCTTCGGACCACAACCACCATATATAAATGGAGTGAAGCGCGCGCGAATTTCCTCACGATTCCCTTCGGGGGAGGTGGGGGCATTTTTTTCTGCATTGCCCGCTTGGAAATATGTGGCCAGGTTTGCCGAAGAGCTGAAATAATACCCTCGAGCATGCGTATTTGGGGTACGACCTTGTACGCTCGCAAGGTCACGCAACTCGCCCCGTCCGCGAACAAAAGAGCCAGCTGAGCACGGCGCCTCAGAACGATGCAAGGTGAGCTGCCGCGCCGCTAACAGTTTAAGAAGCTCATGTCTGCTTAGTACATGTAACACGACGCAAAGTCTCGCGAAAGTGATCGTGTCCCCCCCAAAAATTGGGGGACCCTTAATCTTCGCCTTTAAGAGTTGAACGCGATAGCGATATCCTGTCCCGAGCGCCTACTTCAACCACTTAGTGCATACTTGCTACGCACCCCCTACGTGGTGTTAAGGGAATACGCGCAGTAAGGTGTGTGCCGTTTGTAATGGGTGGCCGTCTTTAAACTACGAAATCGTTATGATAGTCGCATAGTCTGACGCCCGATGGCAATGTACGCTTGTACCACGCAATATTCCTGAGATATTACATCTTATATTGCGACGCGTATATAAAGGAAACTTGCGTTTGCGAAGCATGAAAGTTACTTTCACTGCATTTCCAAGCAGAGGAAGTTATTTTCACTGTGTTTCCAAGAAGAGGCGTGGCTGTGGGGTAGAACACCTGCTTGCCACGCAGACGGCCCGGGTTCGGTCCTGACTCGGACCCGGAAATTTTTATTATTTATTTTATTTGCATCTTTCTCGATTTTTCGGTCATAAACAAGATCATGATTTTTCGCTCACAACCAACGACGCCTACACCGATGCCAACACCGGAATTTCTGCGAAACGAGCTCTTTAACGGTGTCGCGTTAAAATTTGGCAGATCCCAAGTACCATGGGAATCGATGTTATGCGAAGCATGCGGAGGCAAGGTGTCTGGGCTGTAAATTTTTATTGAGTGAAACGTTACGAAATGATGTTAAATATATGTACAAATGTTGTACGCACAGACATACGTTCAACGGCCGCATATGTTTCGTATAATCAGTTCTTTACAGTTGCGTAACGATGCCGACAGAAACATGGGTATTAGCAACACCAGAAGCGGTATGCTGATATGTAGCACTTGTGCTTGCGAGGATGGATAGTGCTTCGTGGACAAACTACAGTGGATGGCGCTTAAGTATGCAAAGTGACGTTAACCCGACGTGACGCCTGCCTCATAGAAGTACATATGTAATGTTTATGAAATTAGATAGCCTGCACTACAACCGCAATTCACGTTTCGCCAACATTACGCCTG
>JALIZH010020068.1:0-41417 GCA_030522465.1 Rhipicephalus appendiculatus
GAGAAAAGATGGGCTAGCGGAGCGCCCCTCCCCCCATTTTCGACAGCGGTCACTTGCCGCCTGGACACAGGGAAACCAAGAAATGAGACGAACTTTTATTTCAACACATCAATCACGTAATTATATAATAAAAAATTGGGGGACCCCTTAAGCTTCGCCTTTAAGAGTTGAACGCGATAGCGATATCCCGTCCCTACTGCGTACTTCAATCACTTAGTGCATACTATGTAATGGGCAGTATGGTTTAAAGCAGGAGAAATTATGCGCGGCAAATGTGGGAAATGTTTTCGAACTTGCTATGCACCCACTACGTGGTGTTAAGGGAATACGCGCAGTAAGGTGCGTGCCGTTTGTAATGGGTGGCTGGCTTTAAAGTATGGAATCGTTATGATAGTCAATTTTCTGACGCCCGATGGCAATTTACGCTTGTACCACGCAATATTCCTGGGATATTACATGTTATATTGCGACGCCTATATAAAGAACGATTGCGTTTGCGAAGCATGGAAGTTATTTTCACTGCATTTCCAAGCAGAGGAAGTTATTTTCACAGCATTCCCAAGCAGAGGCATGACAGTGTGGTAGAACACCTGCTTGCCACGCAGACAACCCGGATTTGATCCTCACTCGGACCCAAAAATTTTTATTTTTTATTTTATTTGCATCTTTCTCGATTTTTTCGGTCACGGACAAGATGATGATTTTTCGGTCACGGACAAGATGATGATTTTTCGCTCACAACCAACGACGCCGACGCCGACGCCGGAATTTCTGCGAAACGAGCTCTTTAACGCTATCGCGTTAAAAGTTGTCCTACATTTATGCTGTCTCACACGACCACGCACTGTAGGCTCTCTGCAGTGCAGGCCACCTATGCAGCGCTTTCGCGCCTTGCTCTCCAGCATTGCAGAGGAGGCTACGGCTGAGCACGGGCTCTATAATCTTAGAGCACCATGTCCTCATTTTATTCTGCTCTCGCTCGACTGAAGTTTAAATCATCGATGACTCAAGTATGAGTGGGAACCAGAAGGCATTTGCGAACCTCTTCTTGTTTAGGCAAATAAAATGTAACACGACAGTGCTTTATGCCGGGGTCCACCAAGACTTCAGTGACGTATTTCCGTCACGGAAATGACGTAAAAAAATACACATAAAAAGAAGAAAAAGTGTTCACTCAGCGGGAGTCGAACCCACGTCCTCTCGGTCCACGACAACATATCCCGAGCATACTATCCACTGCGCCATGGTCACACACTTTATAGGTTTTACAAACAGGCCTTTATATCTATTACTGTCCTCTCATTGTGCTCTTGGTAAATTGAAGTAATGAATCATGACCGGGACATGCACGATTAGTTCATTTAACGCGTTGTTCCTACGTGTCCGTCCCTTTCGGCGGGTTTCTTATAGGAGAAGTGCAATTTTGTCAATGCCTTAACACACTGCCAGGTGGCGACCTTACTCTAAGCGTCGGCGTCACTGATAGCATCCATCCATACCAAAATAGCTCATTGACGAACGCCTGCTTCAACAGGCTGCAACTCCGCGTTCCCCAATTAGGCTCGCCCAGCGAAAACTCCTCGCATCTCCACGAAGTGAATTCAAGTGGGTGAAGCTCTGGGTATTGTATGAGTGAATAACCGTACGGTCGCCGAGCGTTGTCCCATATAATGTACATTGAGTGGCATATAGTGACATAAAGAGTCGACGGCAAAGCTAAGTCCTCAGGTCCATAATGTCTACGTTGAGTAAGGTGGCTATTTAGGCAAGTTGGTACATCTTCATCTTAGCACAGCGCACACACACGAAAACAAATAGAATAAGGAAAGAACCGACGACACGAGCGCTGACTATCAACTGAAATTTTTATTCACCGCACACATATAAATATAAACATTGAAGAGTGTCACATGATGAAACATGTGACACTCTTCAATGGTCAAACGCAGAACGACACAAAAAATACGCTTTTTCAGAGGCTGAACAAACAAGTCACAGTTTCACCGCAACGGTGAAGCAATGAACGACATAGCAAGAAATTGTAATGTTATACGAAGTGCGGCTGTCAGGTAAATTTTTCGGATCCGATCTCACGCAACTCTACAAAAAGCTGCTTTAAGTGAATACAGCCGCTCCACGGACACTCTTCTGGTTGGGAGCGCAGCACGTAGAAGTGTACACGCTCGCCGGCGACGACCTCGCTCATTAAATCAAAGGTCGCTGCTACTCCAGGGGACCGCACAACCCCCCCCTTTCCCCTCGCGTCTTTTCACGCTCACTAAAGACTGGCGGGGCGTTTCCTTTCTGCTTGAGCATTCGACGGCCGGCCTAACAGGCGGGAATGTTTTTCGCATGCGCGTCGGAGCAATGGAGATGGGCCGGCTCGTTTGATCTCCGCTTCAGCTGCGTCCATCGCCCCTCCTCGCTTGCTATTACCCGCGGGTAGAACAATACCATGCGCTGGGGGATCTTATCAATTTGGACTTTATACGAGACATGACGGCGACAGACGGCAAAAACCCGCCGAGACTGTCTATGTAATTGCTATCGCAATAAAAAAGATAGTAACATTTTCTTCACCTCAGGAGCCTTTCGGCAGTAGGAGAAATGGGGGAAGCGAAGCGTCGCGTGTACATGCCTGACGTGTTGCTTCTCTTTCTTTCTTTTTTCTTTCTTTCTTTCTCTCTTTCTCTTCTATAGGTAGCTTTCATTTTATCCCCAGCTGGCGCGAATTATGATCCTCTACCTGCAAACGATAAAAATTCGCATGGCACGATTCTAAGACATTCAGTATTACATTGACAGAAACAAATGAAGGAACGTGTTGTTTTTCGTGACCCTCTGCAATTAATGTTAATTAGCGCGTAATTAAATATATATTTATTCTTCAATCACTCAGCTTCAATCATTGCATACCAAGAATTAAATATTGGACCCGAAATGCATACACAGTTTCTTTTCTGGTTGTATTCGTTTCGAGCAAAGAAAAAATACTTTTCACGATGGTCCAGGAATGCGGCATGTCGAACGATATTGAACATGGTAGTCTTTCCTGCAAAGGGACCCTCTGCAGCAATACGCTGCCCAATAAAGTTAACTGACAGCTAGTTGTCCACGCAGGAAGCCTGCACGAATGTGCACAGTAAGTCTCAAGCCATTTCAGGAAAGAGGCGGCGCGTGACGCGCCTACAAAATTGATGTATACAATTGTGGACACCGCCGCTGAAGGGGTTATAAGTTGCAGCAACGCCATTTCCTGGCGGAATTGACGTGTCGTCTGTCATGTTCTGTTCAGCGTTCTTCAGCCTGTAGAACGACCGAACTAAAGACCCATCAAGTGATCACGGTAACGCTGTTTAGGAATTCAATATTTTCGATGTCGGAATTTTGCTGAAATGTGCAATTCCTCATATCTACCTTACGAATTGTCCAGCAGACATATTTTACTCCACCAACACGAAAAATTGCAATGAAGCACGCACAGAAAGTGTTTTGCTTTCCAACTGTTTTTTTTTTTCAGCGCGAAGCACCTTAGGGGCGAGGCTCGTCCGTCCACGTCCAAGTCCGCGGTGTCCGTTGTCACGTGGAGATGCGTGGTAAAGAAAAGGTTAACGAGAACAAAATAAAAAGGCTGTTAACCAGTACAAAATAAAGGCCTCAACACAACGACATTTAAGCACCCTTCAATCAAAGCATATGACAGTAGAAAAGGTTAACAAGAACAATATAAAATGCCACAACACAATAAAAACACCGACTTTCAAGCAACTATCAATGAAAGCATAAAAGAAAAAAAAACGTTTAACAATAAACTAATATCAATCATGGCTGTGAGAGAACAATATAAAACACCAGCAAGCACAAGCCCTTTACACTTAGGCGACTACAACGTACATGTTATGGACCTTAGGACCTTGTCGTCGACTCTCCCTGTCTGCTGTCAAGGTATATAGAAAACCGTTGGTATAGTCGAAACATATGAGGGTACGTGAATAAAAAAAAATGTTTACAATACACGGAAATCAATCATAATTGTGACGAAGCAATATACTACACCTACGAGCACAAACCCTTTATACTAGTCGGCGACCAAAAGGTAGACATTATGGACCTTAGGACCTAGCTTTGTCGTCGACATTTTATGTCACTCAGTTTACATTACCGTAAAATCGTGTTACTTTGTGACAGATTTCGTACGTTTTCATTGTCTCGCTGAACAATTATTTTATTTATTTATTTATTTCATACAGCCAGCTTGCTTTACAAGCCATAGGCAGGAGTGGATTGCACAAAAGAAAACGTTGAAGAAACTGTGAAAACAACATGTGAAACACAAGAAACAATAAAATATAGTAAACCCACAAGATACTACAGTTGAAAATATTGGCAAGAAAATACATACTAGATCACAAAGAGAAATAATGACACTTTGGGACAAGTAATAGTAACGACAAAAAAATGACCAAAAATGTGCAGTAGAGCGCATGCTCGCACGGCGGTCTTTTCAGAAACGAAAAAGGAGGGTATATTTATTATCACTTGTCTTTTAATATGGTACGCTATCTGGAAAATGACAAATGGAATGGGGAACACCTTGGTTCATAGATTAGCGAGAGCGTGCACAAACGATGATAAGGTTGGGCTCTGCAGTACATATTCAGACAATGCGTTCCATTCATGGATGGCACGAGGAAAAAACCACTGTTTGAAGAAGTTGGTTCGGCAAGAATATTCGATTAGCTTGAAAGAATGAGATGAACGCGTAGGGCGCCGGCTGCACGGTTTAATGTACAAATCCCTGTCTACTTTGATATGTTCGCGGTGAATTAAGTACAGCATTTTAAGTCTCTCTCGATAGCGTCGTACTTCTAGAGTTTCAAGGTTCGCGTCCTGTAGTAGAGCACTAAAGGATGTGTGACGGCGGTAAGAATTAAAAATGAATCTTACTGATTTTCGCTGTATGTTTTCGATTTCACTTATGTTTGACTGGTTGTAAGGACCCCAGACAGGAGTAGCATATTCTAACAATGGTCTTATGAATGTCTTGTACGCCAACAATTTTATGTTACTCGTAGATTTAGCCAAGGTTCTCCTCAGGTATCCAAGCTTCTTCATGGCTTTTTTTTAATGTGAGCTACATGGCTACTCCACCTAAGGTCCGACGTGATCACTAAACCAAGGTATTTATATTCAGTAACAAACGATAAATTATGACCATTAATGTTGTATACAAAAGGTAAAGACTTCTTTTTGCGTGTTACTACCATCGATACTGTTTTTTTTTAGGTTAAGGTTCATTCGCCATTCTAAGCACCATTTAGCTATAACGGATAAAGATGAATTCAGGTGAGTCTGATCTTCCTCGCTGCGAATTTCTCGGTAGAGTATGCAGTCGTCTGCAAATAGCCGAATTTTAACTTGTATGTTTTTCACTATATCATTAATAAAGAGTAGAAAAAACAGGGGACCCAAGACTGATCCTTGTGGTATTCCAGACTGCACATCCGATGAGACCGACTTAGCGTCGTCTACAACGACTGTCTGCCGCCTACCTGTCAGATAAGCCTCTATCCATCGAAGAAGCTGGTCGTTTTTTAGAATAGGTTTTAGTTTTGATAACAATTTTTGGTGGGATACGCGGTCGAATGCCTTTTCAAAAGCTAAAATATTATGTCAATCTGACCTTGGTTGTCCAGTGTTGTCGCGATTTCATGTACAGTTTTCAGTAGCTGCGTTACGGTCGATTTTCCGCGGCGGAAGCCATGTTGTCGTGAATCACAGAGACCATTATCTTCAATAAAGACTGAAATGTGCTTAAGTATAATGTGTTCCATTAGTTTTGATGAGGTGCAAAGTAGGGAAATAGGACGGTAAGAGGCGAGCAGTGAGCGGTCTTCTGATTTTGGGACAGGAATAATTTTTGCATGCTTCCAGTCATGTGGTATTTGTGCGCGTGAAAGTGATTTATTAAAGATAATGCACAGATATTTGGCGCACCATTCGGCGTATCTCCGGAGGAAGGCATTCGGTATATCGTCGACGCCCTGCGATTTCTTTACGTCAATGTCAAGAAGCAAGGACAGTACTCCCGCTTCATTCACGTCGAGAGGACTTATGGACGGAGTTTCAGCTAGAGTAGCTGTGGATGGTGTCTTGCCATCATCATTCGTGAATACGGAGCAGAAGTACTCGTTCATAGCATTTGCAATTAGAAGTTTTTCAGTTACTATAGTACCATCAACACAAATATCAGACACGTGGGTCTTTTTTTGGCGATAGATATCGCCAGAACTTGTCCGGGGATGACAAAAGAAAGTTTTGGAGTGAAACGTTTTGATAGTGGT
Source organism: Rhipicephalus appendiculatus (assembly GCA_030522465.1). NCBI lineage: Eukaryota > Metazoa > Arthropoda > Arachnida > Ixodida > Ixodidae > Rhipicephalus > Rhipicephalus appendiculatus. Next base: position 6,345 of record JALIZH010020068.1, read on the forward strand.
CTTTAGCTTTAGATATGCCATTCTTAAACTGTCGGCGCAGGTTGCTTAGCTTATCGGAGTTAGCCTTTGATGGCCGTGCTTTATATTGTTTTCTTACTTTTTTTTAATTTTCGCCCAAGACGCAATAGCTCTCTTGTCATCCACGGATTCGTTTCACATACAACTTTTCGCTTTTTGGGCACAAAATTGTCAATGCAGTAGTGAACAAGTTTTTTGAAGGAGGACCATAAGCTATCAATGGACACATCGTGAGATTCTGAAATACTTACAAACTTTGAGAACTCTTTATCTAAAGCATCAAGTATGTCGACATCACTAGCACGTGAGAACACAGGAATTAAGTACTGGCTTTTTGAGGGTTTTAATCGGAAGTTTAACTCTAACGTGAGACATACCATTTTGTGATCGGAAATTCCCTCAAATATGTCGACTCTCGGATTGCGCTTGAGGACGTGCTCATTTACCAAGAAAAGGTCTAATATGTTTCGCGCTCGAGTCGGTTGTCTTGCTAGTTGTGTCAGTCCATGAAAAAAGACGATGTCAGTTAAAGGTTCTGCTGCCGTGCATAGAGCACTAGGGAAGTCACTTGACCAGTCCACTAACGGGACGTTGAAATCACCAGCCAGCAAAATGTTCTTGCAATGCGTGCCAGCTGTACACAAAAATTCATTCAAATTGTCAAAGAATATGTCACATTTCGGTGGGCGGTAAAAACCGGCGATTACGAGATGGAAGTCGTCCAAAAATACTTTCGCAATGACGCATTCAATGCCTGCTATATCAGGTAATCTTTGAATATGCAAATTATAAGCATAAAGGCGAATTAATAGTGGCATAACGTTGCTGAAACATTCCGTCACACGACAGTATGTTCTACAAATCCGCATTTTAATACAAACGGCTATATTCAGGTTAAAAGCTGTCACAAAGTTGCCCCGTCGTGTGGGGCAACATTGTGACAACGTTGTCTTTGGCTGAATATGATTGGGAAAAAAGGGCTGCCGTAATGTTACCCCATCAAAAGTTTATTTCCGTTATGTAGAATCGCTGCCAGTGCTTTCTTCTGGGCTGTCGTCAAGAGAAGACCTCTTCCTAGGTTGTCTAGCTCTGATACCGGAGCAAGAGCTGCCTTTCTTTCCGGTTGTCGGTTTTCCTGTCTTGCTCGCTTCTTCTACGTCGGCAACCGATATGCTTTTCCCCGCTGGGACATTGAGCATCTTCCTCCTTTCAACAAAACAACATAGAATTTAAATTGAAAAAGAAAACAACTTCCCCATCTCGCACTAAAGCGAACCATGTGTGGATGCGAAGCAACGGTTAGATGGTTACCTTGAGCGGGAGAAACGTCGCCGCTCTCGTCTCGCGGCCCGGGCGCTCAAAGCGGCGCTGGACATGAAAGATAATGAGGCCCACTCCGTAATTTTCACACTGCGGAACTACCGTGGCGCCCCCAGCGGAGTATGCAGCTGTCGCACCACCTGTCCTGCGGGCCGCTCCGTAGAGGAGAGAACGGGGGGGAGCCGTAGGAGAGGGAGGGGACGCGCATGCGCTGTGGGGGTGTGGGACGCGGGAGCCGCTCCGTAGAGCAGAGGATTCCTAGAGGAGAAAAAGGGGGGTGAGCGTAGGAGAGAGAAAGGGAGGGGACGCGCATGCGTTGTGGGAGTGCGGGACGCGGAAAGGAGGGACGGACAAAGCCCCCGTAAGCACATGCAAGCAAGATCAAGGAATGGAGTCAACCTGGGCGACAGACACCACCGGTAGTGCGTGTTATTCTTTGCTTGCACCCACCACCTGCCTAGCCATTGCTAAGCAGCCACTCTGTGCTCTCGGCCACGATTCTGGTGACTGTGGTGGTGGTTGACGGCCTTATTGTACTACAGTCCTCTGGTTCGCATAGTTGGTGCTTCCCTACTTCATGAAAGTGACCGGACGCGTGAGGGAGGGACGGACAAAGCCCCCCGCCATAAAATGCTTCGCATCTAAAACAGAGTGGGGTAACTGTGTGACAATAGGCGTGTCACAAAGTTACCCCGCGAAGTATCAACTTTTCAGTTTCCTTTCTATAAACTTCAACAGACGTGACTTGATTAAATTTATATTAGTTTATTTCAGCCTACATATTTACAATCACAAGTAAATACCTGTTTTCGCTGTTTTTCTCGTGCGGGCGGGTCGAGCGCACAAAGTTTACGGTGTTTGAACAATGCGCGCGAAAACACCATTGAACGTGTCAGCGTCTAGAGTGGCTCCGGAGCGTGGGAACATTTGCCGGCTGCCGCCAAGTGGCACGGCATGTCTGGCGAGCTTGTTGGGTGGCTTATGGGAAACGTGCGGCACCTACAGGGGGGCGCAGCAGTGCACTGCACCTTTGCGCCGCCAGCGCCGCGAGTGGCGACATGCGGCCACTTCAGTTTCAACTGGCGTGCTACGAATCGTCGTCTCTCCGTCAGCTACGCCCGTGTTGTATGCAAGTGCGTGTGCGCGAAGGTGGAAGGTTTGATAAAACGGGTAGGCTTCCAGAAAGTTAGCAGTGCATGATTCTTTTGGGGCACCAAACGAAGAGAAAGGACATAAATTTACAGAATCAATCATGTTTTCGGTGTAACGTAGCACAGACGCGCGACAGATTGTTTTGAAAGGGTGATTCGTGCGGCCGGCCGGCGTAAAGCTCGAAGCATAGACCGTCACCATCGATGTTTGTAAGCATTATTTCTTGCCATTTTGCCTGCTTATTGTTGAGTAAACGATGGCATTTGTGTCTGACATGTGTTCAACCCCTTGCTATGCGCGCAAGTAATACGTACGGTCGCCGTACTGCACGTGTTGCATTTAGTAATGCGTGGCATTTGCGCGAAGTTTTCTGTGCAGTAGTTCAGCTCCATGTGTCCTTGAGTAAATTTGCCACGCGCCAGCTTTGCACGCGATATCTCAGCTGTCACGTAGCGCAATAGAACAGCGTGGCCCGGCTTCGCTTGAACGAACAGGGCTGTTAAGGGCTATGGCAGTACCTGGGGTATAACTTTTGAAATTCTGGCCGTCTGCGCGCATTTTGCCTGGCATGCGGGACTTCTTCCTTAATGTTACAGTTTACGAACTGCGATACGGCGGAGAAACAGCAGCAGCGTACGCGGGAGAGTTGCTGGATCTGTCGATTGCTTTCCCCCATCGAATTGTGACTCGAGATGACTAATATCAGTTAACTTGCGTGGAGAGTGAATTCACAGCGAACTAGCTACAGCATGTTCTTCATAAACGTGCCCGCGGGATCACTTCGCTTCACGCGGCGTACACTAATAATAATAATAATAATAATAATAATAATATTTGAGGTTTTATGTCCCAGAACCACGATGTGATTATGAGAGACGCCGTAGTGCAGGGCTCCGGAAATCTTGACCATCTGGTGTTCTTTAACGGGCACTGACATCGCACAGTACACGGGCCTCTACCATTTCGCCTCCATCGAAATGAAACCGCCGCGGCCGGGATCGAACCCGCGACCTTCGGGTCAGCAGCCGAGCACCATAGCCGCTGATCCACCATGGCGAACTGTACACTAATCCAGTGTTCCCGCCGGTTTCTGAAGCACAGTCACGGCGTAAAACTGAAAAACTTTGTTCCAGGTGCGTAGTTCTTATAGTTATTGGGACAGTTTACGACACAGCAATTCATACGCGACATTGCGAAGCACCGTTAACAACCTGACACGGCTGCGCTCATGGGTCGGCTGCTGCACGGAGCACGCCAATTCGTTTCGTTCACTCCCGCACCGCGGCGCCACCGGCTCAGTGCACGTTCCCCATAGCTTTTCGGCGGCGCCTGGTGGTGGCGCGAGATTTAAAGTACTGAAAACCGAGCGCGTGTCGCAAAGTAACCCCTGCAGTCACAAAGTAACCTCATTTTACGGTATATGGGAAAACGCTCGGGTAACGTACGGTTACTCACCCATACGATACACAGTGCCTCGCACAGTCGTCATGATTCACTTCGTGGAGATGTATGGATTTTTTTCTGCATCGTCGGTATGGCGTATTCATATACCTCAGTTCACATTTCGCAAGCATGGGCCCGTAGCCTAGTGTTCAAGGCACTTACTTTAGAACCGGATCTCTGTTCTAACCCAACGGTGCATGAAATTCATTTTAAGTGAAATGAACTCATAGACCGAAGCTAAACGGCGTCCATCCGAGATCGCGCAGTTTGAAGCGAGACAGCCGCCTAGCTTCGCCGCTAAGCCGAAAGAGGGTGCCACGATAGCATCATCGGAAAGGTTCTGAGGGTTTCGCCGCTAGGGACGCTCTCACGCAGGCAGCTAAAAATGTGTTTTTAACAGCGAAACTCTGTTTAGGTGAGGTTTTAAAGTCCGAAGTTGTGGTAGCGCTTACCACGTGGCCTTGTACTGTGGCGAGAGTGAGCCTCGGTAGGAAGTGAGGGCTTCGTGCGCTGAGAGAGGCGAGGGCGTGCTGCAAAAGGCGAGGGCGGATGATGTCGAGGGGATGACTTCGTCGTGCGCGCACGATCAGAACAGCCTCTCTAGCCACCATATCTACGCAAGCAAAACGCAAGCACTCCATAGTCTGGCGCAATGCGCTACCGGTGCGACCTACGTCTGCCGGCGCGCGACAGCGGCAGCCGGCTCGAGGTGGGACCTGCTGCATTTCGTGTCGGTCTCATTACCCAGACTGCACCGCGTCTGCGTCCCTTCGGGACGGAGGGACGCAGGACGCGCTCATACACGCATGCATTAAGTCAACGTAAAGCGGCATGCGCGTGGGACTATAGAGGGCGGGTTTGTGCGTGAACGTAACGTAAAGAACCTCGCGGCGCGAAGTTCGGCCGCCGCTGGCTCGCGCGAACTCTATGTTGGACTATATAGGGTCCTTCAGTGTTCCGGAGTTAGCGCTTTGAAGACGGCGAACATTTCTCCTTCTCCCGATGAAAAAGGCCCCCGATGTGAGCATCAGTGAGAGTTGACGCGACATCAGGCATGTCGTCGCCGAGCCATCCGAGATGTTAGTGCGAGAGGCCGACGCTTATCGCCAACGAACGGAAGACTTGAGAGAGAATCAGCTTCGCTCTTTCGACAGCGTTCGCGAAGTGGAGCTAGATGGAATTTTTTGTCTTTCTGACGACCATGGTGGCGTAGAGGTCACCACCCTATTACAACGGGGACGCTCATAGCTTTAATGCCATCATACATTCAATAAAAAAGCACCAGCTGGCGGAGGGCTTTCCCGACATGTACGCTGCTCAGAAGGCTCCCTGAGGTCGACTGCACCGACGAGGAGCGGATCGCGCCGTGATGGCTAAGCGATTAAATATAAACACCACCGGAAGAAAGGGAGAGGTCACTCATTCCACTTCCCGGTATTGTATTAGAATGGAGCTGCCCGAACTGTTTTGTTATTTATCGCCTTTGTTCTAAATACGCTAACCTATATCAAATTTACAACGAACGTCGCGCTCCACGTGTACGTTTCGAAATGCGTAGAAGCACCCCAAAGTACGAAACAAATATTCATTATACCGTTATTTCTATATATCGCACCGCTGCTAGTATAAACATTCTACAGGGCCGAGGAATGTGTGCATTTATTTGTTGGTTGCTGCGTTTTTAGATGCGAAGCATCTTATGCTCGGGGCTATGTCCGTCCCTCCCGCGTCCCGCGTACGGCCACTTTCATGAAGTAGGGAAGCACCCATTATGCGAACCAGAACACTTAAGTAATATGAAGGCCGTCAACCACTACCACAGTCATCAGTCATGGCCGAGAGCACAGAGAGGCTGTGACATGCTAAAGGTGTAATACTACTGATGAGGACAAGTGGGGTGTCAGGCGCATAGGCCCGGTATGGCGATACATCTCCAGGAAAATGCTGGAGTTTGAAAATATAAAAACTTCCCCATCTCCCGCTAAAGGGAACCATGTATGGATGAGAAGCAGTGGGGTGATGGCTGGCTTGAGCGGGATAAACGTCGCCGCTTCCCGTCATTTTCATACCGCGGAACTACCGTGGCGCACCCAGCGGAGTATGCAGCTGTCCCACCACCTGTCGTGCGCGCCTCTCCGTAGAGTAGAGCATTCCTAGAGGAGAGAAAGGGGGGAGCGTAGGAGAGGAGGAGGGGACGCGCATGCGCTGTCGGGGTGTGGGAAGGACAAAGCCCCCGCAAGCACGTGCAAGCAAGATCAAGGAATGGAGTCAACGGGACGCGGGCGCCGCTCCGTTGAGTAGAGGATTCCTAGAGGAAAGAAAGGTGGGGAGCGTAGGTTAGGATAGAGAGGGGGTGAGGGACGTGGGACGGACAAAGCCCCCGCAAGCACATGCAAGCAAGATAAAGGAATGGCGTCAAGGGGACGCGGGCGCCGCTCCCTAGAGTAGAGGATTCCTAGAGGAGAGAGGGGGGAGCGTAGGAGAGGAGAGAGACGGGGCTGGGACGGACAAAGTCCCCGCAAGCACATGCAAGCAAGATCAAGGAATGGAGTCAACGGGACGCGGGCGCCGCTCCGTAGAATATAGGATTCCTAGAGGAGAGAAATTGCGGGAGCGTAGGAGAGGAGCCGTGGGACGCGGGAAAGAGGGACGGACTAAGTCCCCGCAAGCACATGCATGCTAATTTAGGGGTGGAGTCAATGTGGGCAACAGACACCACCGGTAGAGCGTGTTATTCTTTGCGTGCACCCACCAGCTGCCTAGCCATTGCTAAGCAGCCACTCTGTGCTCTCTGCCATGACTCTCATGACTGTGATGGTGGTTGACGGCCTTATTGTACTACAGTGTTCTGGTTCGCATAGTGCCTGTTTCCCTTCTTCATGAAAGTGACCGGACGCGCGACGCCGGACGGGGGACGCGGGAAGGACGGACACAGCCCCGAGCATGAGATGTTTCGCATCTAATAAATAATGGAAAGAGCTAAACAGGACTTTAGTGTAAATCGGCCTGGAACTACACCAGAATGCGTGTGCTGAAACATGGACTAAGAATGTAAAAAGAAATTGCGATTTGTGCATACACCAGCGTATAACCGAAAGCAGAGCTTCTCGATTTCATCCATAGGCTACTGTTTTCCTATACCATTGATATGGAAAATTTTAACGAGCGGAATGTCACACTTGCTCCATGTGGATGTTCTTGAGGAAAGTTATTGCCCGCTACACTATTTTAATTCTACACGCCTGCGTAGGTGCGTTCGCAGGCACCTGTTATTCTGCCTTACATATTCTTACATCTTATTCCATATGTTAATTTGCGAAGAGTGCTGACTCGCAGCTCATGTTTATACTTACTACTCTTCTAGTGTTTGCCGTGGAAATGATGGTCTCGCCTCAGGTGCCTGCGCGAACGCTGTGATGCTCCAGTTACGTGGAAGTGCCACCATTCGAAGAGAAGATATCTAATATCTATGTGCTCATGTGTATGACTCTTTCGTGATTTCTTCGAATTAATATCAGGGAAGAAAAGAATTCGATGCTCAACTCAATGGGCTAGTCCCTTCAAGGCGTGTGGTGTTTGGTTATGCGATTTTATAGATTCATTTTATTATGTACATCAGTTTATTGCAATTTCTCTGAAGCGAAAACTGCAGAAATAGGCCTCCTCTTCCAGTAAGCGCAAAAATATATATAGATATTAAACTATCGTTCTCGTGTGCCTCTTTTATATTTTTTACAGCGCGGGTGACTAGAGAATGTTTTCATTTAAGGCGATGCCGTATACGCGCAGTCATTCTTGCGCTATCTCCATGTCGGGCATTTGAAACGCTGTTTTTCTCATGCCAACTAAAAGGCTGCGGATGTTTTGAAACGTTTCTGAGTTGCAGATAACTGTCTGTCATACGCTAAAATTGCTTGCTATCAGCGCACACTGGTCGGTCATTCTTATCGTCTATCTTTTTCACAAATGTGTAAAAGTAAATTCACTAAGGTTTTATTAAGGGTTTTAACCTCGTCCAATAGAAAAAAACTACAATACTATTTTATTAGTTGCGCGCAGGGCTGGGCAGACATACTCCGAAAAGTATTCCGGGATACCGATATCGAAATACACGTGCTGGGAGCCGAAAAAACAGATACTGAGATACATTTGTCATGGACGGAACGGGATATTTAGGACATACTTTTGCAAAAAGACGAAGAAGTATTCCGGAATACAGGTACTGAAATACTTTTTCTCGTGGATGCTGATGCACCGCAACGACATTTCTCGAGTGCAGCATAATGTTGTTAACCATGTTGCAGCGCATTGGAACTTGCTTGTCAAGGATATCGCAAGAATCACTGACGACCGCCAGTGAATCACTGACGACCGCAAGAATCACTGACGACGCCAGCAGCGTTCTCTACGGAGAACGCTGCTGTGGTAATTGCACCAGCAGCTTGTCAAATAGGCTTTTTGTAGACAGCGCTGGTTTGGATGCAACACAAGACTCGCAAAAGAGAAAAGTATCTCAATCACTGAAGAGGACCACTACTTCGTGTCATAATGAATAAATACCGCCGTCCTGGCCAGAAAGTCCTGCACCATCTCTACCCGGGTCAACTAGGTAAGGAATACAATAGCGATGTTGCGTCGGCCTTCAGAGGCAGCGACAGTCATCGGCCGGGGCCGACAACACTGTGTCCGCGATCTTGCCGCCAGCGGCATCGGGTGATTTTACTACGTGCCATTCTGTCCATGGCAGGAACCCTGTGCTGCCATTTCACTGTCACCGACTAGCGGCCCGCCTCTGCTTAGCTAAGCACAAGAGTTTTCCTTCCCTCTTTGAAAGCCCGTCAGCTCATTTCCGACAAAAAAGTAACGACATACCCGTGTCCTCGACAGTATCGCGATGCAATCGATACATCGTAAAAGTTTTGCACTACTGAGATACAAATACATTTTTGAAATGTATCTCGATACAGAAATACAGATACTCAAAAGTATCTCTAAAATACTATCGCGATACTGCCCAGCCGTGGTTGAGCACATGTACAGTCAAAACCACTTATAACGAGGCCAGTTTAACAACTTATCGGTTATAACAATAAGAAGCTGCTGCACCGTCAACTTTTCTATGTTTTCTATATTGAAAGAAGCCGCTGACAGCAATGTCCGCATGCCGCATTATCGGTTATAATAATGATATCTGGCTCTTGGGTGTCCGTGCAAAAAGGTGACGGGACACGAAGTCCTCTAAAAGAAAGAATACGGGAAATTCAAGCTACTAAACCCCCGCCAACACCCCAACTTACACCACCATGTACGTCAAGGATAAGTCTATTTCAACCTAGCTCTGAAGTAACCTGGTGAAACAAAACGGCTTTCAGGATGACGTAACTGAGCTTTGGCTTCTACAGTTTGGTTCAATCGACAGCGGTGGGCGGTATTTCGATAGAGTATCATGATTAACTTATTTTCAAGAGTAGTACAGCACACAAAACTCTAAATTGTTCATCACTTTTAATAACCATAAATGTATGAACACTTCCTAACTGATACGTGTGTATCTGTGACACACAGACTACTGTTTTCCTATACCATTGATATGGAAAATTTTAATGAGCTGAATGTTCCATTTGCTTCATGTGGATGGTCTTGAGGAAAGTTATTGCCCGCTAAACTATTTTCAAGCTACACGCCGGCGTAGGTGCGTTGCCAGAGCACCGCCTATTCTATCTTATATAATCTTACATGTTATGTCATGTGGTTATTAGAGAAGAGTGCTCACACGCAGCTGATGTTTAATACTTACTACTGTTCTAGTGTTTACCGTGGGAATGCTGATGATGACGTCTCAGGTGCCTGCGGTGCCCAGGTATGTGGAAGTGCCACCATTCGAAGAGAAAATATCTATTATCTCTGTGCTCGTCTGTGAGACCCTTCCGTCATTTCTTCTTCGAATGAATATCAGGGAAGAAAAAAATTCTGCAGATTCCACGTACCTTGGGAATCGATGTTATGCGAAGCATGCGGAGGGAAGGTGACTGTGTTGTAATGTTTTATTGAGCGAAACGTTACGAAATTACGCTAAAGATATGTGCGAATGTTGTACGCACAGACATATGTTCCATAGTCGCATATGTTTTGCATAACAAGTTGTTTACAGTTGCGTAACGATGCCAACAGCAACATCGGCAGTAGCAACACCAGAAGCGGTAAACTGATATGTAGCGCTTGTGCTCGCCAGGATGGTAGCCCTGGACACTGTAACATATATCAACTTCAGTGGATGGCGCTTTACTATAACTGATGTTAACCCGGCGTGACCGCCGTATCATCGGAGTACATATGTAATGTTTATAAAATTGGATAGCCAGCACTGCAACGACAATTGACGTTTCACGAACATTAGGGTCTATTCGAAAAGCAGTTCCGAGACCTGGCGTGGCTCTGTGGTAGAATGCTTGATTGCCACGCAGAATGCTTGGGTTCGATTCCTGTTTGGACCCTAACATTTATTATTTGCATACATCCGGTCAACGCTGCTGATGACGTCGGCTTTTAGATGTGAAGCATCTTATGGCGAAGCTTATTCCGGTGGTGGTGGTGTGCGGCGTGACCACCCTTACTGCGCATGCGCAAACCCTTTAAAAAAAATAAGAAGAAACCTCCTCTCCCCCCTCTCTCTCCTCTAGGCATCCCTCCCCGCGGCAACCACATCCTCACTGCGCATGCGCCTCCCCTCCTCTCTCCCCTCCTACGATCCCCCCCCCCTTTCTCTCCTCTAGGCATGCCTCCCCGCGGCGACTACACTCTCACTGCGCATGCGCGTCCCCTCCCTCTCTCTCCTCCTACGCTCCCCCCCTCTCTCCTCTAGGCATCCCTCCCCACGGCGTCCAAACCCCCCACTGCGCATGCGCGTCCCCCCCTCTCTCTTCTCTCCTATGCTCCCCCCCCCCCCTCCTCTCGCCTCGCGACGCCGACGCAGGCAGCGTCTGCTAGCGAGTTTCTTGGTTGAAAAAAACCGACTGCTCGCGCCGCACAACCGTTCACTGGCCACCCCGTATATATGGCAATGGATCTTGACCTCCAAGGTGGTGCCGGTGGGAGATTTCTCCTGTGCGTTGTTGAACAATAAAAATTCGCAGCGTGCGCGTTAACTAAAAGCGGACTGCGGGTCTCTTTGTCCAGTCGGAGTCTTTTGTCTCTCATTGCCCATTAGCAGCGATTGGCATGTTCCAGTAGGAAACACCGCTCCATCACTGCGTGCTTTGCGCCTCCCCAGTTTTCTCTCCTGCGCAACGCTGCGATGAGCGCCAGCGTCAACGCCGCCGCCAGTGTAAGCGTTAGCGCCCGCTGCTTCACATCTACACATGGTTCCCTTTAGCGGGAGATGGTGTAATTTTTTTTAACGCTCTGGCGTTAAAAGTACCAATGCTTGTCTCACCGTTCCTGGGTAGTCTAAACTGTCAATCCTGTGGCACATACCCGCATACCTGTGGCACATACCCGCCCCGTGGTATGTGCCACAGGGTTTGCCCGAAAGAGTTTGACGACGTACGCGACGGGATTGTCTCTATTCATGTCACGACCAGCGAGTCATATTCGTCAAACCATCTTATTCTCACATACTAATTTTGGTCTACCCCAAGTTAAAGGGGTAATCACGAGATCACCCAGATGTAGGCGGCTAGATAGATAGATAGATAGATAGATAGATAGATAGATAGATAGATAGATAGATAGATAGATAGATAGATAGATAGATAGATAGATAGATAGATAGATAGATACGCAGATAGAAACGCTAAAAGTGCCTGCAGTACGCAAAGAAATGCTTCGCATTTAAATTGAATGATCAAATCATTGGGATAGTCCCCTGCAAAGCGTGTGGTGTTTTCTTCTGCGGTTTTATATATTCATTTTATTGTGTACATCAGTTTATTTATCCCAATTTCTCTGAAGCGAAATCTGCAGAAATAGGCCTCCTCTTCCAGTAAGCGCAAAAATGTATATAGATATTGAAGTATCTTTAACGTGTGCCTCTTTTTTTTGTATTTTGCAGTGCTGGTCACTAAAGAATGTTGCCATATTAGGCACGGCCGTATGTGCGAAGCAATTCTTACGCTATCTGTATGTCGGACATTTGAAACGTTGTTTTTCTCATGCCAACTAAAAGGCTGCGGGTGTTTTGATACGTTTTTGAGTTGCAGATAACTGACTGTCACATGCAAAATATCTTGCTGTCAGCGCCCACTGGGCGGTAATACTTATCGTCTGTCTTTTTTCACAAATGAGTAAAATGAAATTGACTAAGGTTTCGTTAACGGTTTTAACCTCGTCCAATAGAAAAACTACAATACTATTTTATTAGTTCCGAACATGTACAGTCAAACCCACTTACAACGAGGCCAGTTTAACAATATATCGGTTATAAAAATAAGAAGCTGCTGCACCGTCAACTTTTGTATGTTTTCTATATTGAAGTAAGCCGCTTACAGCAATGTCCGCATGCGGCATTTTCGGTTATAATAATGATTTCTGGTCTTGGGTGTCAGTGCAAAATGGTAATGGGACACGAAATCCTCTCAAAGAAAGAAGAAAGTGGGAAATTCAACAGTGCAGCTGACTGGGCTAGTTGGTTATGCATACTTAAAATTAACAGCGCAAGAAAAACGGACGGCCACTCAAAGGAAGGTCTTGTGTGTTTCCTTTGAGTGGCCGTCCGTTTATTGCGCTGTTAATTTTAAGGGAAATTCAACCTATTGAACCTCCGCCCACACCCCAACTTACACCACCATGCACGTCAAGGATAAGCCTATTTCAACCTAACTCTGAAATGTAACCAGATCAAACAAAACGGCTTTTCAGGATGACGTAAGTGAGCTTTGGCCTCTACAGTTCGGCTCAATCGACAGCAGGGGACGGGATTTTGATACAGTATCATGATTAACTGATTTTGAAGAGTAGTACAGTACACAAAACTGTAAATTGTTCATCACTTTTAATAACGACAAATGTATAAACACTTCCTAACTGATACGTGTGTATCTGTGGAAACTTAGTTTTCTTTTTTCAATCAGTGCTTGATCACCTGAGAGAGTTTCTGAGTACCACAAGTTACATAACAACTCTGCCGACTGCCGGACTCGAGAGGGCAGCTATTCCTGAAGGAATAGCTGCCCTAGCCTCATTTATATTGGCTCGAGCACGCAGTGACGTTCCCTTTTCTCCTCCAAGCATATCATGTTGACCACGCGTTTCCGGGTATGAACTATTTATAAGAAAGCCTTTTAAAAAATCGCAAGAGTCCTTCCGTGGACGCAATCGGGACCGTAGAACGGCCAAACTTACGGACCATCACGCGATCTTAGAAACCCGATTCTGTTTTAGGGGCGCGGCTTGCCACCGGCAGCATAACTTGACACCGGCAGGGACCGAACCTGCGACCTTCGAATAACGCGTCCGATACTCTATCGGACACGTTATTCGAAGGTTCCAGGTTCGGTACCTGCCGATGGCAAGTTATCTTTTCGTCCACTTTTCTTTCTTGACATTTACATTACAATTACTTCTAATACCATCCCCTAAACTTTCCTTGGCATTATTGTCTGTTAGTTCTGATTAATATTGTGTTTAACAAAGAAAACGAGCCTTCAAATTTACACTTCTTCCTTTATACGCGTGATAGGCGCACCTTCGGGAGCCATATTTTTACTACACCCGCATATCTGCACACCCACCGCCTCTGATTTTTTCGCGAACTATGCTACCGCCACCACCACCGCCCATTAAATCTATAACTGGTAGGAGCGTCGCTTAGAGGGGTGCTGACAAAAAAATCCGGCGCAGAGTTAGCCCGCAAAATAGATTCCCCTTACCATGCGTACAAAACCTACCAAATCTTAACACCTAATACAACATGGATGATGATTTATATGTATTTTGAAGCCCACGTGTGCAATCCAGTGCCCTCGCGAAATTGACGTCATATAAGGGGACCTGAAGGTGAGGCCCAACTTCGGAGACGTCACTACTGAGGTCGTGTTGGAAGTTGACGGAGATAGTAATGATGGCGTCATAGTCTCCATTGGCTTTTAGTCGCTCTGTTCAGCAGTCTACTATGCGGTGGTTGCTCGCTAGACAGTTCCCTCGGCGAACAAGTGGAATGTGTGGAAGGCTCAATGAGGTCGTTGCCACCAGAAGATGGTCATAACGACGACGATGATGTCAACGACACTGCGCAGCGCATGCGTCAGGCGCAATAACGCGAGCAGCTCATGTAGGCAGAGCGGAGGCGCGTCAAAGTTTTGCTTGCCGTTTCACATGCTAGATGGCTTTAGTTGCACCCGGAGGCTAGAGTAACCGTATATGGGTCCCTTAAGAGCCATACGAAAGTGCCATACACAGTAACTCCAGATAAACAATGCTTCGAACGACACCGCGCGGCAGGAGACGCGGAGGGGTCAGTCAACGCGTCGCAGTTTTTAAGGGGAAAAAAGCCGGCAGATCCCATGCACTGTGGGAATCGATGTAATGTGAAGCAGCCAGGAAGCAGCAAATCATGCTTTACATAATTTACATGTCATGTTTTACATGTTAGGACCTGTCATTTATGTTCGTCATACAGTCACGTCACGCAATACCAATTTTGGTGCATATCAAGCTAGCGAACTGGACGCAAGCGCACCATGAGCGTGGCATGTAAATGGTGTTGTAGATGACATGCATGCCAAGTTTTTCAGGTTATCACCTGTCACTAATGTTCGTTATATAGTCATGTCACTCAATACCATATTTGGTGTATATCAAGCTAACGAAACGGCCGCGAGCGCGCGATGAGCGTGAAATGCAAGTAATGTCGCTCATGACATGTCATGTTTTCCATATTACCACTCGTCATTTATGTTCGTCATACAGTCATGTCACTCAGTACCAAATTTGGTGTACCTCAAGCTGACGAAACGGCCCCGAGCACGCCATGAGCGTGGCATGCAAGTCATGTCGCACATGACAAGTCATGATTTCCACATTACCTACTTGTCATTTATGTTCGCCGTACAGTCACGTCGCTCAATACCAAAGTTTGGTGTATATCAAGCTAACGAAACGGCCGCCTAGCGTGCCATGATCGTGGCATGCAAGTCATGTTGCACATGACAAGTCATGATTTCTATATTACCACTTGTCATTTATGTTCGTCATACAGTCATGTCACTCAATACCAATTTTTGTGTATATCAAGTTAGCGAACCAGCCGCGAGCGCGCAATGA
This sequence comes from Rhipicephalus appendiculatus, assembly GCA_030522465.1. NCBI lineage: Eukaryota > Metazoa > Arthropoda > Arachnida > Ixodida > Ixodidae > Rhipicephalus > Rhipicephalus appendiculatus. Next base: position 21,537 of record JALIZH010020068.1, read on the forward strand.
GCATGGCATGCAAGTCATGTCACACATGACAAGCCGTGGTTTTCATATTACCACTTGTCATTTATGTTTGTCAAACAGTCACGTCACTCAATACCACATTTTGTGTATAGGAAGCTAACGAAACGGCCGCGAGCGCGCCATGAGCGTGGCATTTAAATCACGTTGTTCATGACATGCACGTCATTATTTACATATTACCACCTGTCCATTTATGTTCGTCCTACAGTCACGTCACTAAATCCCAAATTTGGTGTATATCAAGCGAACGAAACGACCGCGAGCGCGCGCTGAACGTGTCATGTAAATCATACTTTTCATCATAAGTTAGTCATGATTTTCATGATATGACCAGCCATTGATGTTCTTGATACGGTCATGTTGTGCCATACCAAATTTGGAAAAATCCCATTAACGATACGGCCAGGAGAGCACAAAGTCGTTGGCGGCTAGATAGATAGCTAGATAGATAGATACCGTCAAAGTCGCCGAAGTTCGCTAAGAAATGTTTCGCATTTAAAAATAATGCAAGAACTTTTGTTTGTAGCGTGCTGCTAAAGCACAAGGGAGTAACAAATGTGGCAGTGGTTAGTTTGCGCTCATGCTGTGCATACCTGTCCTTTCACTTGGAGCGTGTTTCCTTGTGTTTGAGTAGCGCGCTGCAAATGTCGAAGTTTGGCCGCTGTCAGTTCGCGCTCGTCGTGTGTGCGGTCCTTTCGTGCATCACTTGTGCTTGAGTGGCGTTGGAACTATGAGACTACTTGCCGTTCGTCGTGTGACATTCTAATTGGTTGCTATCGCACTCATTGCTTCGTCCTTGCGGGGAAACCGACTTTTTTTTATTCAGACATTTTGTCGACCGCATCAGTACCCTGTCATCTTAAGCTTATTGTGAAATTGTAGGTAGCAGATAGTGGTGTTTACTCCCGTATATAGTGGTTGCTGGGATTGATTGAATTTGGCAACAACTGTCGGTGGAAATTTAAGATCGTTTGATTGTTAGCTAGTAAGCGGGTGAGGCAGCCGCAAAGGTACTCGCAAGAGCATAAAGTGCATAAATATTTTGTCATGTAATATGGACATGCGAAAGATTTTAATAATGGTGAGGATGATATGTAGAGTGCAGAGGCACATGTACCAGGTATAGAGATATAGCTCCAGGCCAACGGTATCATTTGACAATGTAACAACGCAAAAAAGGTAAACTTCTCTTGGGCGTAAATTGGCCTGAAACTATCCCAGAATGTGCTTCAGGTATGTGGACTAAGAATGGGGCAATAATTCGCGATGTGTCCATACCCCAGTCAATAACTGAAGGCAGAGCTTCTCAAGCGCATCCCTAGACTGCTGTTTTCCTATAGCATTGATACTGAAGGTTTTATTGCGCTGAATGTCTTACTTTGGTCAGGTGGATATTCATGAAGAAAGCAAATGCCTTACATTCTGCCTTACATATTCATATATCTAACGTCATATGCTATTTTCCAAGAGAACCGAGTCGCTGCTGATGTTTATGCTTACCACAGATCTAGTGTTTACCATGAAAATAATGTTGGACACGCGTCAGGTGCGTGCGTGTACTCTGTAGTGCTCGAGGTCAGGGTTGCCGTTGGTGGCTACTTTTCGCCAAATTGGCTACATTTCGAGCCTGTCTGGCGAAAAACATTCAGGTTGGCGCCATGGCCACTTTCTGGCTACTTTGAATTTGCCTTTTCGCGCATTCCCTGGTCCTTTCTGTGTAATAATTGAATATAAAACAGAAGCAAGTCAAACAAATAATCAAGATTTGCAATCTTTTCTGTCGCGTTGGGCGATGCGCGCATATGTCCTTGCTCCGCTAGTGTGCCAGTGCGCATCGAGGCACCCACCGAACGTCCCTCCGTCTAAGAAACGGAGCGACATGCATGTAAGTAAATGCGTGACTATGTATATCACAATGCTGACGCCACATTCCAATGATGAAACCCAGTGCGTCGAAGAGATATCCTCAATGAAATGAAGCAGGACTGTTCATCTTCCACCAGATATAGCTACTTGAATCTGGACAGGTAATATTGTATCTGTACCAATTTTGGTATATGACTTCAAGAAAAAAACAGCTTCATTGTGTCATGTTCCTGCAGAGTTGTTGAACCAAAATTTCTTTTGCAAGAACTCTATCTAGCGTAGACAAACTGTATGCAGGCGCACGGAAAATATATAATTCATTTTCAACTTACCTGTTGCTTGGAGACCAAGCCAGAGGGGAAATTATTGTGCTCGTTATGCTCAGTTTTTGCTTATTCAAAATCGTTTTCTTTACTGTGGAATGCTAACATGTCTATAAAAAACATTACTTTTTTCTGTTTGACTATAAATTATTTGGCGCTAAGATTTAATGGCACGGATACATTGGTTAGTTATAACTTAAGTTTTGGCTCCTTTTCAGATCTACCCAACGGTAACCCTGCTAGAGGTACGTGGATGGGCCGCCATTCGATTAGAAGATACCTGTTAAGTGCGGAGCTCTTTCGGGGACCGGGCTGTCGTGTGCTGCCGTATTATGTCGTACTTTGGCGTAACGCAGGCGTAGCCACGAGTTGCATGGCCATCTGTGCCATGTTGAGCGCGCGGTCACGCCAAGGAGAAGTCTTCTTCCCCTTCCTCTTCGAGTGCCTTGATGAGGATAAGTGCCGATCTCGTTCGGGGCCCAGGCTATCGCATGCTGTAATAGCTTGGCTTAGCGCAGGCAAAACGACGTACAGATAAAAAACAGAAAGGGGCAGAAAAATAGTAAGAAAAATAGAAAGACCAAGAAAAATAAAGAAACACATCAAAAGAGAGGAATAAAAAAAATACAAATATTGGGGAGAAAAAAAAGACTGAAAAAAAAAGAAAAAAAGATAAAAAGAAAGGAAGCATAAAGGAACGCAAGACAAAACCGAAAGGAAACAAAGCAGTCTGCCCAGCTGAGCACTTCCTTCACGCTTGGAACTCTGATACGAAGATGTTTTAATTTTTTGTGCGTCTGTGTTTACAATTAACACTCTTCAAAGTGTAATTCATTCTTCAAATGAATTTCATGGAAGAAAAAAACTGTGGGTTCAACTCATTGGGCTTGACAATGCAAGGCATATGGTGTCAGAATATTTGATTTTTTTTATTAATTTGACTGTGCAGAGTAGATTATTTATCGCGCTTTCTCTAAAGCGACAACGGCATAAGTAGGCCTCCTCTTACGGCAAGCACAAAATACATCCACATATTAAACCCTAACTGTCTTTCACATCTATCTTGCTTTGCAGCGCTGCAGACTAAAAGATGTTTCTATACTAGGGACGACCATTTATGCGAAGTAATTTTTGCGCTATCTCAATGTCAAGCATTTGAAACGTTGTTTTTCTCATGCCATCTAAAATCATGCGGATGTTTTGAAACGTTTCTGGGTTCCAGATATCTGCCTGTCATACGCCCAAATTCCTTGCTATCAGCAAAAGCTGGTTTGTCATACTTATCCTCTACTTTCTGAAAATAGTGCACAAGTGAAATGAATAATTTTTATATAGGTTTTCACCTTTTCCAGTGCCAAAACTATAATACTCTAATTAGTCGCGCGTGTTTTCTACTGTGATGCCTCGATAATAGCCTATATCGAAGAAATGTGGAGATTTATGGTGGCTGCCTGAATAACTTCATATTTACCAGATGGATGCAGCCCCCGCTTTGGGAGAATAAATATGTAACTCTACTCTCTCTAACATATTGACAATTATATTCCATTCTGAGCGCTGATGCCAACAAGATACTATGCACTATTTTGTTTTACACCGAGCACGTTAGCGACCAAAAAAAAAGGAAGCAAAAACCATGTCGTTATGTTCTTTTCGCTGAACTTTCCCTGGAAAAATAATCGCCCCTGTATGTGCAGTTCCACGCACTTCAGTCACCAAAGCCTTAGCGCCATTATATCTCGCTCCGTCAGTTTGCCGAAGAAAAAAATTGAATAGTTATATTTTACTCTGAGCAGTTCTGCCAACGAAATAGAGCGTACTGATGTGTTTAATTATCAGTATTCGAGGGCGAGTCGCTATTGGAGGCACCTTGTTTTTTTTTTATCTTTTGAAGATTTTCAGTGAAATTTAAAGACGTCATCATATCGGAGCGTTGCTAAAAATTTTCACGTCAATAATGTTTGAACGCGTTGTCACTTTGCCACTGATTTCCTTATTTATCATGATTCTAAGGTCATGCACTTTAATATGAGTATACGCAGAGCTTGCAACTCGAAACAGTAGCAAAAACGTTCGTGTACAAATAATTACAATTTGAGCAACGTAATTAATGTTCAAGGGAATGTAAACACATAAAGCAATGAGAAATAGTGGAAAGAATGTCGATGGACCCTACGCTTCCAGAAAGAGATTCGCTCTTGAGGACAGAAAGCATGCAGTATACTGTAGAATAAAAACGTGAGATGGATAATATACTAGAAGCATATCCAACAATATTGATTTTTTTACACACGCAGCCATATTTGAAGCGCAAATAATTTTAAGATTACATAAACAAACACCTACGTAGGGAAAGGCGCAGGCCCAAGGAAATCATTTTTTGTTGGGCCAGCGCACATTATGCAACACAAGGCTTCATGAGAAACATTACAAGAGCACAAGTTTATACTATTTTTACGGCTTAACAAAACTTGAAATTTGGTGAGATGGTGCATAACTTTGCGAAATTCTTGAGCGTAAAACAACACTTCACAACAACAAGAGAGAACAATGGCACCCGTCCTGTCTAGTTCTTGTGAATATCTTCTTTTTCCCAAAGTTTACATTCAAACGCCCATTGCATAATCTACATTTATTAATAATTTTGTTCAGAAAACGGGAAAATGTTCACTACGAAAGTTGACTGCATTCAGCACTACCTGAAGGAAATCAGCCTGCGCATGGCTCATGGTTTATTAAGACAGTGTTATTAAGTAGCAGAGCTTTCGTCACGTAGTTGTTCTGCTCGTGGTTGAAGTGCACAGTGGGATCACAGAAAGATCGAATGCAGTCAACCTGCATCACATGTGCGCTTTGATTTCATAACACATCATGCAACTCCACGTCCAGTGCGCCCGGTTAGATCCCGCAAGTTCGGTGAACGGTGAATTTTGGCTGTTCAGCTTCAGAACTTGTGGACTCCACTTATTTCCACAATTCAATACACGGTTTCCCTAGCCGCACTACATTGGCCGTGTTAAGGCCGCAGATACAGTAGCAATTTTCAGCAGCGTTGATTGTTTGATATGTATGGCATCTTCATTGCAAACTAAAATACATTGATGCTTATATTTCGTAAGCACCGGTACTCTTTTTCGTTTGCTTACGTAAAAACAGTTAAGTATAGAGAAACGGCGACCGACTGTTTCAGGGGGTCTGCTCGGTTGCGTCTCTTGCTCTTTAAGTGACATGTTCATTAACCCTTAAACGTTCATAAGGTATCTATCGTAAATATTCATGCAATATTATTTGAAAATGCTATTTATTATCCAAAGGACACTAATGCAACATCAAAAGTTTTCTTATACAACGCTACATTGAAAGTATTAGGGTGGGAATATACTTCCCAATGGACCTTTGGCAGAACCACGCCTGTGGGGCAACTTTTGAAAGCACAGTACGAAACGAACGTGAACATCATACGTAGGGCAAACAATTTTCGACCTCTTGTCATTTGGTTCACTTAGACGACACCAGCAACGTTTGAAGGTAATGGTAATGTAGGAAAATGTAGTACAAGTGAAAGCGGTACTAGGTCTGGTACACCTGAGGATTTTTCGGTCACTTTAGAAAGGCTTCAGGGCACGTGTATTGCTGTCTTTTATTTTCAAGAGTATCCCTTCAAAAATAGCCACAGGAGCCAGCGCCTTGCGTTGCAATGTGTATTGCATCATCATTCAAGCGAGCAATTAATGCACAATGATTGGTCCTCGTCATCATTTTCCTCAATGTCGCATAAGTTGCTTACATCATGCGGTAAAGAAAACTAAATCTAGTGCTTCTTCAACTCTCGAGTGCGCTTTCTTTTACTGTCGAACGTGTTTTCTTGTAGAGAAATAGAAAAAAATCACAGCATATCCACGGAGTGAATGATGATGAGTGAGCGAAGCTGCGGAGGTTCACTAAAGGGTCGATGAGAGTTATGGTGACTGAACCAATCATGGTTACACCGTGAAATCTTCAGTGGTTTCGCCCAGCAGTAATCAAAGCGATAGTGTGTGTGAAATTTTATTCAAACTTCAACGACCGGTCGTCGTCCATGGTCCGCCAAGCAGTACGATCCGGCAAGCACACTCGTACGGCGATCCGGGGAATGAGAGATCCCCGCGCAATCGTAAAGCAGCTGCAACGCCAACGCCATCTAGCGTACCTTCACCCAACCGCCATATTTTACGCATGTCTATGAGACAGCGCCCTCTCGGAAACAAGACGAGAACTGGAGATGACGACACCATATCCACGGAGTGAATGATGATGAGTGGGCGAAGCTTCGGAGCTTCCTCGGTAAACCCGTAATCTTCCGCGAATTCTGCGCAGTACATCATCAACGACGTGAGATCGGGCGCGTTTATACTAAAGGGTCGATGAGAGTCATGGCGACTTGCAGCTCACTTTAATTTTACATGTACGCTGTGAATTTTTTTTATTGTTTAATCACGCACAGGAGACATCTCACACAGGCAAATCCAGTGCCTACTGGCTACTTAGGATGCATGGAGAACCGAGAACCGCCCAGGTGATGCCATAAGGAGCAACGCTTGCTGTGGATTGGCACCGTTGAAGGCCAGTTGGGAAGTATATTGCCACTCCACAGTTGCAATTGAAATGTCAAAAAAATTGAAGGACACTTTGTACATTCCAAAGTGTGTTCGGCGAAAGCGTGCGGCCATTCCACTGATTAGGCCATGTCTTTTTTCTTTTACACTCTCAGTGGGATAAGACACAACCCGAATGGGTGCGATTTTCTTCTTTAATTTTTTACCGCGAATCGCAGCGAGACGCGACACTCATCTTCCTCCGTTCGCATGCGTTAGTATTTTCTCGCGCTTTGCGCATCGTGCAAACGCCATCCGCGTTCCAGCTCTTAAATTGACGGACCCTTTGTAAATTGGAAAGTGTATTCCGTGAACGCCTGGGTCCATTGAGACGGCGTCGGTCAGAATGATTGCAAACTCTGGGCAAAGCAACGCTACGCAAGCAAAGCGCGAGCGCTATAGAGTCTGACGCGACCGGCGTCCATCTGCGCATCCCGGCGGCCACCTGGCTCCGTGCCAGAGCTCAGATGGACGGACGGACGGACAGACCGATGGATGGACGGACGGACAGACAGACAGACGGACGGACAGACGGACTGACGGACGCCGGACGGAGGTCGGACGGACACCGGACGGACGTGAGCATGAGACATTAAAGGCTTTCGCCTTAAAGATTACACCATCTCCCGCTAAGGGAACCATGCGTAGATGCGAAGCAGCGGGCGCTAACGCTTACACTGGCGGCGGCGTTCGCGCTGGCGCTCATCGCAGCGTTGCACAGGAGAGAAACCTTGGGGGGCGCAAAGCACGCAGTGATGGACCGGTGTTTCCTACTGGAACATCCCAATCGCTGCTAATGGGCAACGAGAGACAGAAGACTCGGACTGGACACAGTGTCGAGACCCGCAATCCGCTTTTAGTTAACGCGCATGCTGCGAATTTTTATTGTTCGACAACGCACAGGAGAAATCTCCCACCGGCGCCACCTTGCAGGTCAAGATCCATTGCCATATATACGGGGTGGCCAGTGAACGGTTGTGCAGCGCGAGCAGTCGGTGGTTGTGTGCTTTTTATTCGTAACTCTGTAAGCTTCTCTGTTGAGAATGTTTTCTCGTGACAAAGTGGACGTTTACTTGTTGTCGATATGCTCCTATCGAATATATGCTGTCGCGTCATTTGTTTGTATGCACCAAATGTTGAAGCAGATCGAAAGCTCTTTTTTGAAGGTCTTGAAGGGGGTTCTGAACGTGACAAAATTTTACTAGTATTGAGAGATTTCAATTGCGTTTGTTTTGCTTCTGACAGAGCTAAAAGTCAGCCCGTTAGAGATAGGAGTGCTATCACGCTGAATTCACTTATTAGCGAGTATAACTTAGAAGACATAGGCAGCGAGATGTCGTGTGGAACGCAACCCCAGTACACGCATTATCAACGCGACAGTCATGCCAGATTAGATAGAATATATGTATCCACAGAACTCATTCCTCTCTGCTCTAGCTATGCAGTGAATGCAGTTCAATTCAGCGAGCACTGCCTGGTGACTGCTATGTTTGGTGCAAAAGAAAAACGGAGCCGTTTCAACTGGTACCTCTGGAAACTTAATACAGGGATTTTGGAAGATGAAAAATTTGTTGATGACATTGCTGCACATGCAGAGCGCTTGCTAGAGGCTCAATCAACTAACTTCATAACACAATGGGATGACTTCAAGGAGGAGGTTAAAATAAAAGCAATCGAGTGTAGTAGTGTTAGGCAGCAGGAACAAAACCGAAACGAAAGGGAACTCAGAGAAAATCCGCAATTTATGTACACTATGGAAAACATTCAACCTGGTACTTATACGAAACCAATAAGAGAGGTTAAATGTCATTTAAAAAACATTCATATTGCTAAGTATAAAGCAGCAGCTGTGAGGGCACGAGCTGAGTCATTTTTGATGGGGGGAAACTCCAACAAAGCGTGCACTAGCTGATGAGAAACGCTATGCATGTCAAAAAGAGATGCGCGAACTAAACCATGAAGGTCAAGTAGTCAATGAGCAGACAGATATTCGGCGCGTTATATCGGATCATTTTGCACAGCTTTTTGGCTGTAAGCATATTTTGGACGAACGTTTCAAGGAGGATTTCAGGCGACGTATGCCCAAACTCGAGGATGATGTTAAGAATCGTCTCGAGTCACCCATTACGGTTCAAGAAATAGAGAACGCTATTGAAAAGTTACCCAATGGAAAGACGCCAGGTCCTGATGGATTGGGAGCTGCCTTTTATAAATTCTTTAAACCCCTGATTGCCCAAATATTGCATAAAGTCTTTCATGATGTGTATGAGCACAAACAGTTCCCTCCATCTTTCAAAACATCGTATATTGTATTGATACCCAAAACAGACGACGTTCATAAACGAAAGTTAGTTGGATCTTATCGCCCGATAAGCCTTACCAACGTAGATTATAAGATATTCATGAAAGTATTGGCCAAAAGACTTCAAAGTGTCATTACCACTCTCATTGGTACTCATCAAACATGTGGTATTAAGGGGCGTAGTATAGCAACAAATATACACATTGCACGAAGTGTGTTGGAAGTTTGTGATGTGATTGGTGATCACGTAGCAATGATTCAGTTAGACCTTGCGAAAGCATTCGATCTTGTTGCCCATGATGTTCTCTTTTCTTTACTTGAGTATTTGAACGTAGGCCATGTAATAGCTGATGGTGTAAAAATGGCGTATGCAAATTGCTCGACCAGGATAATAGTCAATGGGGAGCTAACTGACACTGTCTCTGTGTGTTCCTCAGTTCGCCAAGGGTGCCCATTGTCACCTTTGCTATTTGCGGTCTACATTGAGCCTCTTTGCTTGGCTATAATAAAAAACGAAAGCATTAGTGGATACAGCTTGCTCTCGGCTCAGGTTAAAGTACTTGCTTATGCGGATGACATCGCTGTTTTTTGTTCGAACAAAGATAGTATCATTGAGGCAACAGCTGCCATTGAAAAGTTTTGCTCATACACGGGCTGCAAGATAAACTGGCAGAAAGGTTGTGGTTTTTGGCACGGTGATTGGGATACCATGCCAGAGTTTTTTTCTCACATGCGTATGTACTCTGTACCAACAAAGTACCTGGGTGTACCTCTTGACAAGTATCAGAGCACTGAGGACTATTGGCTGGAACAAACGTCTAAGCTAAAGGAAAAAGCAGATGCATGGTGGGGTAGGCAGCTATCTATTTTTTCGCGTGCTGCTGTGTGTAATGTGTTTCTACTGTCACGTATATGGTACGTTATGATTGTCCTAAGTGCTTCACGTTCTAGTGTTCAGAAGATACATCGGGTTTTTGCAGTTTTTATTTGGGCGTCGACTTGGGAAAAAATCAGTCGAACTAACTTGTTCTTTACGGTCAAATGCGGAGGTGTTGGTCTTGTTCACTTATTTTTGCGCCAGATTGTCTCTAGATTTATGTTTCTACGGGATATGAATGACACCTTCTTACGCACAGTTATACAAACCAGGCTACGCAAATCAATGCCGGAATTCCTTGTTTCTTCAGGTGAGGACATGGGGGGTTCTGTAAATGGATACTTGAGAGAGGTATTGCTCTCATAGAGAATGTTGAGAGTGAGATTTTCGTCAGAATACTTGGGTGGTGTTACCGAAAAGAGACTTTATAAGGATTTGATTGATGTTTCGCTACCGACTCCTATGTACCGTTTGCCATATCGTGGATACCCAGGACAAAATATTTTGAAAAAGTTCAAGAAAATGCCAGTATCTCCAACTGCCAAAAGCTTCTTCTTCAAATTACACACAAATAGTCTACCCCTAAAAACATGGCTTGAGGAAAAAGGCATTTTTGTTCCTTGGACAACTGACTGCCTCCTGTGTAACAAACCAGAGAGCATTGAACATGCTTTTATCGACTGCCGGGATGCGGTATTCTATTGGGATATCCTTCAGCGCACTATAAAAGAACAATTTCCTCTAGACCCTTACGGCATCCGGTTCCTACCAGTCGATACTCCCTATGACATAATAATGATCCTGAGTCTTCATGGAAAACGAGAATGCAAGTGCGCAACGCCGATGTTCACGTAAAATCGTCTAGAGAAAACTTTCTAGAAAGTGTAGTTCAAGTTAGGGAGCTTCTTAGAGCCCAGCCTGACCCACCAGACTGGGTCACTACCCTTGATGTACTGATAAATATGAAAGCTTTCTAGGTATGGTTCAGTGCGCGAATTACTGATGTATATTTGTTTGTACGTTGATCTTTCTGTTCTATGATTAATAAGGTAATAAAGAAAAAAAAGCGCGAGCAGTCGGTTTTTTCAACCAAGAAACTTGCTAGAAGACGCTGCCTGCGTTGGCGTCGCGAGGCGAGAGAGGGGAGAGCGTAGGAGAGCGGAAGACGCGCATGCGCAGTGGGGGGTGTGGACGCCGCAGGGAGGGATGCCTAGAGGAGAGAGACGTGGAGAGGAGGTTTTTTTTATTTTTTATTTTATGGGTTGCCGCATGCGCAGTGGGTGTGTGGACGGACGGACGGACGCCCGACGGACACCGGACGGACGTGAGCATGAGACATTAAAGGCTTTCGCCTTAATAACGAGTTTCTCGTTAATGCGTTTTAGATGTGAAGCATCTTATGGCGAAGCTTAATCCGGTGGTGTGCGGCGTGACCACCCTTACTGCGGATGCGCAAACCCTTTAAAAAAATAATCCCTCCCCGCGGCAACCACACCCTCACTGCGCATGCGCCTCCCCTCTACCCTCTTACATTCCCCCCCCTCTCTCTTCTAGGCATCCCTGCCCAGGGCGTCCACACTCCCACTGTGCATGCGCGTCACCCTCTCTCTCCTCCGCTCCCCCCCCCTCTCTCGCCTCGCGACGCCGACGCAGGCAGCGTCTGCAACTTTCTTGGTTGAAAAAACCGACTGCTCGCGCTGCACAATTGATCACTGGCCACCCCGTATATATGGCAATGGATCTTGACCTCCAAGGTGGTGCCGGTGGGAGATTTCTCCTGTGCGTTGTTGGACAATAAAAATTCGTCGCAGCGTGCGCGTTAACTAAAAGCGGAGTGCGGGTCTCTGTGTCCAGTCGGAGTATTCGGTCTCTCATTGTCCATTAGCAGCGATCGGCATGTTCCAGTAGGAAACACTGCTCCATCACTGCCTGCGTTGCGCCTCCCCAGTTTTCTCTCCTGCGCAAGGCTGCGATGAGCGCCAGCGTCAACGCCGCCGTCAGTGTAAGCGTTAGCGCCCGCTGCATCACATCTTCACATGGTTCCCTTTAGCGGGAGGTGGTGTAATTTTTTTTTCGAGCGTCCTTCTTTGTTCTGCAGCGACGCGCTGAAAGTATCGAGCTGCTTGTCATTCTTCGTGTGCAAGTCTGATTTCTTGTTATCGCATTCATTGCTTCGCCCTAGCGGCGAAACTGTGACGTTTTAAATGCGAAGCCCTTTCTTAGCAAACTTTCGCGACCTTTACGGTATCTATCTAATCTATCTATCTATCTATCTATCTATCTATCTATCTATCTATCTATCTATCTATCTATCTATCTATCTATCTATCTATCTATCCATCTAGCCGCCTACGACTTTGTGCTCTCCTGGTCGTATCGTTGATGGGATTTATACCAAAATTGCTATGGCATAACATGACTGTATGACGAACATGAATGACTGGTCATACCATGAAAATCATGAGTAACTTGTCATGAAAAGTATGGTTGAGACGCCATGGTATTAGTGCTCCTGCGGCTGTTTTCTTGACTCCATATATCCGAAAATTGGCACGGTGAGACATTTCTGCATGACCAACATAAATGACAGGTGGTAATACGTGAATCATGACATGTCATGAGCAACATGACTTGCATGACTGCTCATAGCACGCTCGCGTCCGTTTCGCTACCTTGATATGCACCAAATTTGATATTGCGTGACGTGACTGTATGACGAACCTAAGTGAGAAGTAGTAATATGGAAATCATGACATGTCATGTCAACATGACTTGCATGCCAGGCTCATGGCGCGCTCGCGGCCGTTTCGCTAGCTTGATATACACCAAATTTCGTATTGTGTGACGTGACTGTATGACGAACATAAATTACAAGTGGTAATATGGAAATTGTGACATGCATTTATATACACCAAATTTGGTATTGCGGGACGTGACTGTGTAACGAACATAAGTGGCAGGTGGTAACATGAAAAATCTTGGCATGTATGTCATGTACAACGCCATTTACATGTCACGCTCATGGCGCGCTTGCGTCCACTTTGCTAGCTTGATATGACCAAAATTGGTATGGCGCCACGTGACTGTGTGACGAAGATAAATGACAAGTCCTAACATGTAAATCATGACTTGCATAGTATGTACAGCAGGGTTTGATGTTTACTGGCTGCTTCGCATTACATCGACTCCCGCAGAGCGTGGGATGTGCCGGTTTATTTTCTTTGTGCCTTTTTCTATATATATTCATAAATATATATATATACTTGGCATGGCGGCGACGGCGACTGCAAAAACCAGCCGACAGTGCCCATATAATTGCGATCGCAATAAAAAATCCCTGACGATTAGGATATTGCCTGAAGCGAATTCTGAGCTGAGCTTTCGAGGTGTTTCGATTATGCAATAATTTGAGGCAAATGCTTGTACTTCCATGGTGCGCACCCCTCGATTCGGGCATCACAGGCGTTAAGGCTCTGCTTGGGCAGCTCATTTAGCAGCCGCGGCAGACGGCGCACTTCCAGAAGTTGCGTAGATAATGCTTCAGACAGAACTGGCGGGTACTATTTTGCATATAGGTACACGCTTTGCATTAAGAACAGTAGCGCTAGCAGCGTGATTGGCGGGGAAAGTTTCACGTAGCCCATTTCACATCAACAGCGGCAGGCGTAACGTAGCGCGACTGCCTCGCTAACCGGCAGACCATGGACGGTAGCGCATCGACGCGTTCTTCTACAGCCGAAACACGACGGCGCGCACTACTCTGGTGCAGCGGGTGGCAGCCGTGAAAGGAGGAGGATGAGTGTTTGAGGAGACGAAACGACCCTATTTCTACAACCATAAATGGGAGCGCGTTTAAGGGTCTGCAAGGGAAAGGGGAGAGGGAAATAAAGGTGGAAAGAGGAGAAGGGAATAGGAGAGTGGCGTCCATGGCGAGGAAGTGGCGGATGCCTTCTGCAGCCCATTGTCTAGTCCCGTCTGCTAAAGGAATTGAAGAACCGCCCTAAAGAAATGGGCGTGATGGCGGTCAGGGTATAGGAGTTGCCTTTGCGTAGCCGGGGTTAGTTGGAGAACACGTGCGTGGCCGGCATAGCTACCTATGATAGATGGAAGTGTTTTGCAGACCACCTGCCTAAAAACACACGGCTTTCACTGGACTGCCCGATGGGAGCAGCACGCCAACGGCCCGCAGTGTAAGATGCAACGTTGTGATTATGTTGCCTCGCGCATCATCCTGCAGTGTCACCAGGGGCTCTGCAGGGGGGCGGTACAGAAGCCGCTTTGGAAGGGGAACCAGGTGGCACCTCATGGCCGCCAACCTGCTTGTGCGCAGCGGGTGGTACAGGACGCGGTGCACTGCAGTCAATCTGGGCATACGTGCGGGTGCCTGTGGTGGTCGCAAGAGGGCCCGAAAAGTGGGAGTGACTGTCCTCATCTACCATATCGCGCAGCTCGTCTTGACAGTGGGGCCATAGAGGATGTCATGATGGTGGACACCCTGCGTTCCTCTTGCTATTCACGACATGCAGGTTCGTAGGGTGGTTGACAGCCGTCGAACCTTTCGTCACGCCTCATTCATTTTCTCCTCCTCGCATTCTCCTCGCTATCGCTGTCTTTTATCCTCTGCGTCCGCTCTGCGGGTTGCGACGACGCCCACGGCGTTCAATGTTCGTGGAACTAATTTTATTGCGATAGCAGTTATATGAACACTCTCGGGGGGTTTTTGCGAACGCCATAATATCCAAGATATGCATATGTATGTATATATAAATAAAAGCCACAAAAATAGCAGCTACGAAAAATTCCCAACGCGCCACCGAGATTCCAACCTTGACTCCTCGCTTCGCAGCGTGCCATGTTAGACAACTCGGTTCCTTAGAATTCGTTAGTTCCTTAGAATTCTCACGGCGAACTATTGATATAAACCATTTACCGCTAGCGGTACGCAGAGCTCGGACCTGCTTCAGCGTGTGCAGTATCACACGCGGGATTGCGCGAAACTTGCGCTTTAAATCATCACTTCTACATTTTCCTTGAATGTAACTGCCGTTTAGACGCGAGCTAAAAAGTGGCCCAATTCTGTACCTTCTCGCGATGTGGAAGGATGGGTAAACAATGCGTCGAACGCCACCGCGTGGCAGATGACGCGGAGGGGTTACTCCATGCACCACAGATATAAAGAAAAAAATATATCAAAGAACGTTGGGTTGTAGCTGGCTGATCAAACACAAAGGAGGAACAACATGGGCAGTTGTTACTCCTCTGCGCTATTACGTCTGTAGAAAAAATTGGCCGCGTATCTGCGTGCTTCGCTGCAAATGTCGTCGAAAGACGATAGTCTTGTGCCGACTGCACTGCATGAGCGGCATGAGTACCACAATTTAATAGCTGGGCTAGCCGCTGGGCTCGTTTTTCGGACGTTTTCCGGGCGCGCTTAGACGGACGCCGGCGTTTCTCCGCTGAAATTTGGTCGTCGGTCTCTTCTCTGCGTTCTCTGATCATGTCTTGTAGAGTGGGTCGTATTTCATCAAGCGGCCATATATGTTTTGCCTTGCCTGAGACAGCGCTCTTCTACGATGAATCAGCCGCATCTGGCTGGCATTGATAAAACAGAAGAGGACGCCATCTACAGTGCTACCGGGGAACATCGGCTTGTGTTGATGTTCCCCGGTAGCGCTGTAGATGGCGCTACCGTGTAGACCACAGCCAGCCACAGCGTCGAAGTTAAATCACTGGGCGGATACTTGTTTTGTACACAGCAGTGCCGCGTAATAAACACTAGGATCTTTATAATTACGTATCTATAGATTTTGTTTTAAAGGAACACTGTGAATAGTACTAAGGTGTTGATGTTGTGCCTCAGGTATGCGTAATATTTGATTTTTAATTGCCCACGCTCACCCGTATGAACACATGCTTCTTGGTCAAGATTGGAGGTCGTAAGGCAGGTGGTTAAAGTTTGGCCAGCTAGCTGAATCGTGTGACGTGCCGACAAACAGACGGACAGACCAAAAATTTTTCCGTTTAGGTATCCCAAGAAAGACTTTCGTCTTTAAAAATATATCAAAGAACGTTGGGTTGTAGCTGGCTGATCAAACACAAAGGAGGAACAACATGGGCAGTTGTTACTCCTCTGCGCTATTACGTCTGTATTCCTCTCGCGCATCACTTGCGCTGGAGCGGCCAGCTGCAAGTATCGAGTGGCTTGCCGTTCTTCGTGTGACATTCCAATTGGTTGATATCGAATTCATTGTATCGTCGTTTCAGCGAAACCGTTACTTTTCTCATTCCAGCATTTTGTCGACCACATCGCGCTGCCGGTCATCTTAAGTTAATGTGAAACTGAATGTAGCAGGTAGCGATATTTTCTCCAGTATGTGTAGGCTGTAGGCATTGACTTAAATAAGAAAGAACTGTGGGTTATGATTGTTTGCTCATTTGCTAAGCGGGTGAGGTAGCCGTAAAAATTACGCGCAACAGGAATAATTTGCATAAATGCTTTACTATGCATTCTGGACATGCTAAAAATGTAGTAATGGTGACGATGATATGTGGGGTGCGTATGGCCAGGTACCGTGAAAGGCCAGGTATGGCGAAAGAGGTCCAGGCGAATCGCGGCGTGTGACATTGAAAGAAGGAATCCAAAGCGGTAAATTTGACTGTGAAGTAAAGTAGCCTGAAGCTATGCCAGAAAGTATGGGCTGCGTACTAGATATACGTAATAACAATTTGACAACAAATGTCGATCTGTGCATACACCGGCGAATAAACGAAGGCAGATTTTCTCAAGTACATGCACAGGCTAATGTTTTCCTGAAGCATTATTGAAAATGTTAATGCGCTGAATACCCCAGTCGTGCCAGGTGGGTGGCTTTGAGGAAAGGTATTGCCCCGTGTGCTGTTTAAAATCTATACCTCAGCAAACGTGCGTCCCCTGGGCACCTGTTATTCTGCCTTGCATATTGTTAAGTCTTAAGTCATATGTTAATTTGCGAAGATAGCTGAGTCACAGATGATGTTTATACGTACCACAGTTCTAGTGTTTACCGTGAAAGTGGTGATGGCCACGCGTCTCGTGCGTGCGTGAATTCTGTGATGCTCCCGGCAGGTGGCTGTGCTGCGATTCGGAGAGAAGATACCTATTATTAAAGACGATAGTCTTTCTTGGGATACCTAAACGGAGAAATTTTGGTCTGTCTGTCTGTCTGTCCGTCTGTCTGTCTGTTTGTCTGTTTGTCGTCACGTCACACGATTCAGCTAGCTGGCCAAACTTTAACCCCCTGCCTTACCACCTCCAATCTTGACCAAGAAGCATGTGTTCATACGGGTGAGCGTGGGCAATTAAAAATCAAATATTACGCATACCTGAGGCACAACATCAATACCTTAGTACTATTCACAGTGTTCCTTTAAAACAAAATCTATAGATACGTAATTATAAAGATCCTAGTGTTTATTACGCGGCACTGCTGTGTACAAAAGAAGTCTCCGCCCAGTGATTTAACTTCGACGCTGTGGCTGGCTGTGGTGCTGCCACCTGGCAGCAGCATTGTTCAACACAAGCCGATGTTCCCCGGTAGCGCTGTAGATGGCGTCCTCTTCTGTTTTATCAATGCCAGCCAGATGCGGCTGATTCATCGTAGAAGAGCGCTGTCTCAGGCAAGGCAAAACATATATGGCCGCTTGATGAAATACGACCCACTCTACAAGACATGATCAGAGAACGCAGAGAAGAGACCGACGACCAAATTTCAGCGGAGAAACGCCGGCGTCCGTCTAAGCGCGCCCGGAAAACGTCCGAAAAACGAGCCCAGCGGCTAGCCCAGCTATTAAATTGTGGTACTCATGCCGCTCATGCAGTGCAGTCGGCACAAGACTATCGTCTTTCGACGACATTTGCAGCGAAGCACGCAGATACGCGGCCAATTTTTTCTGTGTTTGTTTTTAAAACTTTTGCAAGTGTCATTTTTTTTTTCGAATGAATATCAGGGGCAAAAACCGTATGTTCAAATCATTGGGCTATACACTGCAAAGCTTTGGGTGTCAGCTTATGTGATTTTATTTGTTCATTTGACTGTATCCAATACTTTATTTTGCCTGATTTCTCTGAAGCGACAATTGCCGAAATAGGAATCTTCTTGCGCTAAGCATAAAAAACAAAGCTGACAGATATTAAACCCTAACTATCTTTTATAGGTGTGTTTTTTGCAACGATGGTTAGGAAAGAATGTATCCATGCTAGGGATGGCAGTTTATCACAAGTTATTTTCGCACTATCTGCCAGTTTATCAGAAGTAATTTTCGCACTATCTCCATGTCGGGCCTTTGAAGCGTTGTTTTTTCATGCCAACAAAAAGGCAGGCGATGTTTTGAATTATTTCAGGGTTGCAGATAACTGCCTGTCATATGCTCATATTGCTTGCTATCAACACGCGCTGCTTGCTCATACCGATCGTCTATTTTCTCAAAAAAGAGTAAAAATGAAATAAATAAGGTTTTTTTGTAAGTTTTTACCTCACCCTGTAGGAAAATTACAATACTATTTTATTATACGAGCACATATTTTTGCTTCTAACTGATGCATGGACAATAGCCTATATCAAATGCAAGTGCATATTGGTGGTGGGTGTCTGAATAACTGCACATTGACCAGTAAGCTGCGGCCCTCTCTTCAGGACAATAAATATATAGGTATATATTTTTTTAAAGATATTGGCAATAATCATCCATTCTGAGCGTTGATGCCAACAAGATAATATGCACTATTTTGTTTTGCACAGAGCACTTTACCCAACCAAAAAAAAAGCGTTCCATATTTTGTATTCTCTACATTTTCCCTGAAAGACTATCCGCCTCATTATGTTTGGTTTTGCGTCTTTTCGTCTTCAAAACCTTGGCGCCAATAGGTCTCACTGGGCGCACTTTGCTGAAGAAAAAAATTTAAGAATTATGTTTCACTTTGAGCAGTGCTGCCTACGAAGCAGCTTGCACTCGCATGTTTAATTTTGAGTATTTCAGGTAATGTTGCTATTGGAGGCACCTTGGTTTTTTTTTTATCTTTGGAAGAGTTTCTCGTAAAATCAAAAGGTTTACGCATCGCTGAGCGTTGCTAAAACTTTGCACGTCGTTAATGTTTGACTTCCTTGGCACTCTGTCACTGACTGCTTTATTTATCGTGATTCTAAGGTCATGCACTTGTATATAAGTATATGTACAGCTATGTAACCAGATGCACTAGCAAAAATGATCCTGTAAAAATAACTGCAATTCAAGCCTGGCTGAAGTTCAGGGCAACGTAAACACTTGAAGCGAACAGAAATAATTGAAAGAATGCCGATGTAGCCTACGCTCCCAAAATAAACTTGCTTTTTAGGGTAGAAGACGTGGAGCATACTACAGATTAAAAACATGATATGGGTGATGTTTCTAAAAATAAATTAGCAGCATATTCAACAATATTGATTCTGCAAGACAGACAATTTTATTTGAAGCTCAAGTAATTTTTTATTAGATCAACAAACACTTAGGTAGGAATTACTCAAGCTGAACGACATCATTTTGTTTTCTTGTACGAGCGCACATGAGGAAAATGATGCCTCATGAGAAAACATTACAAGAGAACAAGGTCATAATCAGAAGTTTGATGCATAATATACATTTTGAAACCTTTTTACAGTAGAACCTGGAAAAAGTAGACTACGAACGATGACTGTATTCAGCACTACCTGACAGAAACCAGCCTGCGCATTGCTCAGGGTTTGCTAAGATAGCATTATTAGGAGGGAGAGCGTTCATCACTTAGCTGTTCTGTTCGTAGTTAAGGTGAGCAGTGGGATTGGGAAAAGACCGAATGCAGTCACAGTG
>JALIZH010020070.1:0-16460 GCA_030522465.1 Rhipicephalus appendiculatus
ATATTTGCACTATACACAAACAATCTCAGCCGATGACAAGATGGCAGCCATCTCTAAAAGCCTCAAGACGTCGTCTTCTTTTTTGAGCGCAGCGAGTAAAAGAGACAAGCACTGTAAGTTACAAAAAAAGCATAGTAGAGAAATTAATCTGTAAAATTAAAATATGAAAACGTTCTTTTGAAAACAGCAGTGCCCAGGCAGTCTCAGAGCCCCTGAAGTGGGTGAAAACAGCTAAGCTAGTGTACATAATGTGTCCGCCAATACAGGAGCAGCAACACAAGTTTCAACTTTTATCATTTCTTTGCAATGTAACAAATGCATTATTTTTCATCCACATCCTCCGACCCATCAATGTTTGAAAGTCTTTAGGTTATCGTGGGTATACCATTTAATACCACAAATTGGCGAATCTTTTCTAACGTTTGTGTCTTGTCTTATTGGATAAAACGAAATCACCATGATGAAGAGCGAAATCGAGTTATGTAAGCAGTAAAAGCCTCAACGGATAAAAGGGAGTGCATTGGAAACACATGGATCACAATAATGTTTTCGGTGGCGATAGTTACGTCTGTTAAGGTAGTATTTTGTTTTGAAATTGGTGCCTATGGGTAGATGTCTACAATCTTAATCTGATCCAACGCGCAACGCTAGTTGGAGCCACGACAGGAGGTATGACATAATTTTCTGGCTATTGCTAGCATCTTCAGCGGCAACTGTTTAAAAGTATAAAAACTGATGTTTTGTGATTACATATTCCTTTATTTTTATTCCAAATAAATGTGTACAATTCATTAAAAACAAGCAGTTCTATTTTTTCGCGAAGAGCGACGAGCGTAGCTTTTTGTTAGTAGCTACGGTCCTGTCAGAGTTGCACTTCGCGGTGGCTGCAGTGACAACTTTATCGTCATCTACTAAAGTAACAATCAAGACGTGCCGTCTTGATTCTTCCGCCCTGTGACGTTTTCCCTGAGGGCGGAACGAAATGTCCGCCTAAAAATCTGCAATCAACTCATTCTTCAGGACTTAATTGAAGGCATCATCTTCTTGCACCATGCAGGTGTTGTTCTGAAATCGAGTTGATTAAATGTGGCTCAGATTTTGTGAGACACCTCCATAGGAAATGTACCTTTCGTAACAAAATAATAAATGAATTCTGAAAAAGAGTAAGGCAATCACACCCTTGGAAGCGAAGAGAAACAAAAGACTTAAGTGCCTCCTGGCTGCGTAACTTAGCGGGTAAGACTGCAGGGCTAAGCTCCTGGACGCAGGTTCGATTTCCATTCACAAAACAATTTGTGGGCTCACCATTAACATCATCATTGAGTGACTGATTTATGCAAAACTGGCTGTATTCAGCAATGATCCAGAAGTGTTGTCGATTACAAATGCAACACATGCCTTCACTCGTTCACTCACCTTTTAAATGCGAAGCATTTCTTAGCGAACTTCGGCGACTTTGAGCGTATCTATCTATCTATCTATCTATCTATCTATCTATCTATCTATCTATCTATCTATCTATCTATCTATCTATCTATCTATCTATCTATCTATCTATCTATCTATCTATCTATCTATCTATCTATCTATCTATCTATCTATCTATCTATCTATCTATCTATCTATCTAGCCGCCTACGAATTTGTGCTCTGCTGGCCGTATCGTTGATGGGATTTATGTCAAATTTGGTATGGTATAACATGACTGTATGACGAACCTAAATGGCTGGTCATATCATGAAAATCATGGCTAACTTCTCATGAAAAGTATGATTTGCATGCCACGCTCATGGCTCGCTCGCGGCCGTTTCGCTAGCTTGATGTACACCAAATATGGGATTGAATGACGTGACTGCATGACGAACATAAATGACAGGTGGTAATATCCGAATAATGACGTGCATGTCTTGAACAACATGACTTGCTTGCCACGCTCATTGCGCGCACGTGGGCGTTTCGTTAGCTTGATATACAGCAAATTTGGTATTGTGTGATGCGACTGTATGACGAACATAAATAACAAGTGGTGATATGGAAATCATGACATGTCAATGTGCGACATGACTTGCATGCCACGCTCATGGCGCGCTGACGGCCGTTTCGTTAGCTTGATATACACCAAATTCGGTATTGAGTGACATGACTGTATAACGAACATAAGTGGCAGGTGGTAATATGAAAATATTGGCATACATGTCATCAACAACGCCATTTACATGCCACACTCATGGTGTGCTTGCGTCCCAGTTCGCTAGCTTGATATACACCAAAATTGGTATTGCGCGACGTGACTATATGACGAACATAAGGGACAGGTCCTAACATGTAAAACATGATATGCAAAATGTGTAAAGCATGATTTGCTCCTTCCTGGCTGCTTCGCATTACATCGATTCCCACAGTGCGTGGGATCTGCCGGCTTTTTTAACTCTACTTTTCATTATGACGTCATCTCTTCTGATCCCCAGCAGAGTTGCTAACTAGCGACATCTCTGCGTAGCATTCCGTTTTTACAGCTTTTTGTTCGTGTCGCCTTACTTTCTTATCGTATTCATTAAAAGCAAAATGTTTTACCTTCTGCACTCTTGCTCATAGTTTCCATAATTTTAGCGTGAGCATGAATCGCTAACAGGCTTTGTGCTGTGTATGCGTGTGGCAGCCAGGTTTTCTTGGTAAGGCAAAGTATAATGTAACGACAGTGTACAAAGCCTTCTTCCATGCTAGGTGGTTGCGTTTGAGGTCAGCACTTTTTCTTGCCTATCTTTCTTCTCCCCTTATTCGTACTTGCACAGTACGGCCCGAGTGCATAAAGAAGCTGCAGGACAGATGTGTGTTTTGCATCCTTTACCTCTTCACTTCTTTCACCCTCTGCAAAACATTCGAGGCCCACAAAACTTCGGCTGAAAGTGTTTGAGGATGTTAGAACCGTCCACAAAATACGCACAAATGTGGACAGCTGAATATATATGAGAACTGAGGTACCGAAAATGAAGAGTACCGGGTAAAGTTGCAGACGTTATAGGACAGTGTGGCAGCGTTCACCATCAATGTACACTGTCATGCGAGAGCTTAGAAATATGCAGAATCTTTTAATAATATTTCTTCCAGAGTATGGCGTGCTAAACAAATATGTTAGGTATGAGCAACTGAGAAAACTGCAGGTGGGCAGCGGGATGAGAAAGTGGTGGACTGGTTACAATTGAATGCAACAGAAAAGTAAAATACGCTTTTTCAACAAACATAAAATGGTTTATACACTTTTAGTAATGAACACTCTCATTTTCGGTGGCGTGCATTGGCGCACTGTACGCGCCGCATATTTTTGTATTTTCTTTCTTCTACGACGTTAACCGCACTTCAACGCGTCCTGCATACGCTTCACCTGCGCTGTGCGACATGCTCCACCACCTCGGGCTGCAATTAGAAAACGAAATACATCACGTGCGCGTTTTATTGTGATAAAAATTATGTGGGGTACTCTCAACTGGTCATTGCCTTCGCTGTCGACGATGCTGTCTCCATCGTCGTCATGTTCTATACAAAGTACAAATTGTTAACATTCACTCACGCGTCGTACGTTGTACCCGCGCGTGAGCGCGGAGTCGAAGAAGACAGCAAAAGGGCCGACCCAATTCCGTTGCACAGGGGGGCACATGCGATAACCTCACCCCGCATGCCAGGCCGGCCATCGATTGCTATTCGACCACAGAGGAAACACCACGACCGTCTTCAAGAAGGAGAAAGGAACGCAGGGGGGGTGGGGGGGGGGCTCTATCGTTTGAGTAGCAACTGTGAACTTTGATTTTATGAGCACGGCGGCGATTGTTGGCGCGCACGCTATCTCGGCAGGCGTCACAGACAGCCAGTAGCTATTTCTACGTGCTGTGCTGTCAACACGAAGAGATTGTGCAAAAAGTGTTCCTCTCCATGGAGCGCCCGTATTCTTATTCTCTTATATCAGCGTTCTGTAGAGTTACGCGAGACCGTACCGAAAGATGTTAGCGGCGAGCCTTACTTCGTATAGTATTAAAATTTCTCGCTATTGCATTCATTTCTTCGCGCTTGCATTGAAACTCATTTTTCCGCCTATTTTATTGACGTACATTAAAACTGCTTGCAGGCGAAGAGATAGCTAAGGGTACGACGAAAGAGCCTTAAGGAGTGAGGCTGACCAACAAAGCGCGCACGGCAATCGCCAATATTACATTCTGGATTTAAACGTAGGCTTCCAGGCCCGCTCAAGCTGCTGCGTAATTATTGCAGCCCACGCTGCCACTCAAAAACACCAGGCTTTGAACTCTAGTTCCTTTATATTTCATCTTCTCCGTGTCTCTGACTATCGAACACTTTCAGGGACTTGTGTTATATATCGCTATCCCTGTTATCACATTTAGCTACTTCGCTTTCCTTATGTATTGTCTCCGGTCAACGCAACTTAGTCTAAATATAATGATGGATGGCAACACATTTCGAAATAATCCTAATAATACCGAGCCCTTAGTCTCATTCAGCTAAAAAGATTCTGTGCCCACCTTTCTAGCATCTGAGTAACGCTATTCTCTGCCTTAGAATGACACTTGCACAAAGTGTGAACGTCGCACTTTCCGCAATTTAGGCCGCCAACTTTCCTACCTCGTAAGCTTGTCTGCTTTCCTAATTGTGGTCGGCTGGTTGCCGTGTTGTGTGCTGAAAAATTACGGTAACTTAATTTGACGAGTCGGGAGGAAGTTCCGCCTTTTACAGTTTTGGTGCAATATACGTAAAACGTCTAATTGCTTGTTTGAGCCCACGATATACCCGGTGTGATTCTTTTTCATGCGTTAAATTCGTTAACTGAAAATGCGAACCAAAGTTCGCGGGATTTAGCGTATTGAAAATATTTTACCGTGCTGTAGTGACGTTTAGGCCGTGAGTGGTTCAGCAAAAAAAAAATGTAGCCATGATATATTATGGTTATTAAATTTATTACTAAAATACTATGAATTTCGCAGGTGACACGCTTCGGCTTGCCTATTATCTACCTGAGCAGAAGCTTTGCAATTGCCTCGTTCACTTGACAAATAGTATGAAAAGGGTACACTGAATTTTTCATGGTTGACAGAAGCGACCTCAACTGAACAAGACTGAATAAACCTACTTGTTCAACAACTTGTTGTGTTGCCGGTGTTGGGATTAAAAATTTTCCAACGCTTTGTTGATTTCTCACTTGTATGCCCTGATTCCTGAGCCCATCCATTATAGGGGTAACGTCTTGCAATGAAGTGCACGTCCTGAAATTTCAGTAAACTCTCCATTCATTACTGTGAAAGTGAATATGCAAATTCTGCTTCTTAGCAGGAAGATCATAATTTTGGGGGGTTTGCTTTCTCCTGGACGCACCTGCTAACTCAAAGGAGCTGCTACACACGCGAACGGTGGAAATATTTGCTTCATCAGCCGATTTTATGTTAGACAGGTAATTTAAAGCCCCAGACCGAAAAAAATCTTACTGTGCTTGAGCATCTTCGCAGAAATGTTCTGATACTAATTCCAAGTGCTGGTCATTGCCAAGTGCCGGTATTGGTTAAAATTTCAACATGAAAATGTTCATGATGTGTCTGGTCAGACAATAACGGATAAGTTCTACTGTGCAGAATGGGAAATTCGACAGGAGCAACTGCAATATGGTAACACTATTATGTCGTTGTGAACGTTGTATGCAACGTCTTTTTAACTTCTTCATGCTAACAACAGTCTAGAATGGTCAAAATATTACTCATTGCTAACGCCGGGACAAGATGTCGAGGAGCGCAAATACGGGGATATATAGTACCCACTCGTACCCTAACCGTGTACTTATATTAAGTCAATATATAAACACCATCTCGCTGAACTATGTTTCTCAATATTCATAAACAGAAAACTGATCAAAGAAACGTTTTCTTATATGTAAATGATAAATATATCTGCCGCAACAGCAACACCATGCAGTCTCCACAACGCGACAACCAGAATTCCTAACGAAGGCTTCAGCTGCCTCGTTTTATTCCGGCATACGGGAGTACGCTCCTCTCTTCAATTTTACGCATCATGGCGCGCAGCCCTGCTTCTAATTTTCTCTTCACTTTAATCAACTTTGCGCTGGGAATGCGCCTCTGCAGTGCCTCCGGCATTTTATTACCGTCTGATTCCTTTCACACTTTTCCCTCTCTTCTGTACGACGGCACCGCAAGTAATTTTGACACTTACTCAGCGTCTCGAATTGCTGCACCAGCGGCCATCTCCGGTGGCCATTAGTTTCACGCTGTCTTGTTCTCATGCTGCGGACTGCGCCACCAACTGGTGGGACATGGAAGTAGAAGTGAGCTTACTCCGAATCCTTCTTTCATTATATATTTTTCTAACTCATTCGTCCCTCGTCACACTTAGTCCACTTCTCAGGAGCTCTTTACTCCGTGTTCTTTCTTAGCGCACGACCTAAATATTGTAACAGAAGAAAAAAAAAGCAAAACTAAATTGTAGTTAGCTCGAGCACTCCAGTGCCTCGAAGAGCGTTCCACTTTTTTTTTCCAGGGGCAGCAGAAAGATACAACTTCGAGGTTAATTACAGCAAAGAAAAAGATAAATAATAGAGGCTGGAGGAGGTAACCGTACCTAACGGCGCGTTAGGATGGCGATCGGGTACCGTTAATTTAGTGAGTCGAGCGCTCAGTGTGAGACACGTTCGTACGGTACGGTACGAAGAACTTTATTTAAAGATCCGGAGAAGTTCCACCCCTTAGGGTGACACCGCGGGCCGCTTCCACGTGGGGACAGTTAGACCTAGCCTAACCGCCGCATCGCAGGCTCTCTGGACAGCCCAAAATTGATGCTGATATTCCGAGCTCTTGAGGGCCGAGCTCCAGTTCTGCTCTGTGAGGTCCTTATCCCCACGTAACGATGGTGTTGTCAAGAAAAGCACGGAATTTTAAACTCGGACGAAAAAAAAAAACATCGTTGATTCCTCCGGTATAACATGAAAGTAAAACTTGTCCTTGAACAAATAGTTGAATGTTTACTGTACAATGATATAACAGAGCGTGCACAATGTCTATTGGTGCTTTAACGTGGATGCACTTACGTTGACGCCTGGTG
This sequence comes from Rhipicephalus appendiculatus, assembly GCA_030522465.1. NCBI lineage: Eukaryota > Metazoa > Arthropoda > Arachnida > Ixodida > Ixodidae > Rhipicephalus > Rhipicephalus appendiculatus. The sequence continues at coordinate 7,113 of JALIZH010020070.1, forward strand.
GTACATCTCCACACCTACGACTAATATCCATGACCGCTGATTAAACAAACCCTTGTGGTAACTGTAGTAGTAAACGGTGACAGCGTAATAAGAGAAAGTGGTGTGACAGCCAGAAGAGCGTCATTGATTGGACGCGGAACTTGGGCTAAGGTCGGCATCCCGCAGTTGGTTAAAGAGTTGAACACCAGGGCAAGACTAGAGGGAAACGCAACGCGTGTCTTGTCTTCCCCTGTAGCCCTGCCGCAATTTCCTCGGGGCGAGCGTAAGCGTTGAACTCGATGTTACAGCCAGCAGAGGCAGGTACGCGTCGCACAGGTATTTTTGGTATGGATAGGTGATATGAGTGAGGCCGACGCTTGGGCTAAGGTCGCCACCTTGCGGTGTGTTTTGCCACTTTCCTTTTGAAAACGTGCCGAATTGGACGGACACGTAGCAACTACGCGTTGCAGGAGCTAATCACGGTGGCCACGGTCATGATTCATCACTTCACCGCCGACAAAGAGCGCTGTGAGAGGAAAGTGGGAGATCTAAAAGGCACATTCATACACCATCCAGAGTGTGACCGTGGCGCAGTCGATAGCGTGCCCGGATGCTGCTGCCGCATACTCAGAGGTCATGTGCTCGACTCCCGGTGACGGAACTTCTTTTTTCTTTGCGATCGCATCCTGTGCATTTTTTCGATGTCATTTCCGCAACAGAAATGCGTCACTGAAGTCTTGGTAGACCCCCGGCAAAAAACACTTTCATGTTAAAAGAAGGGCGAAAGAACACGACCCCTTCTTTTTGTCGATTTTTAAAATGCGGCGCTCTTCTAGATAACATGACTGGTAACCAACTTCCCTAAATGTGTATCTTGCTTACACGCATTCTTTTGTTGCTTGTCGCAGCCGTCGATAGGGCGTACCATGTTTTCCTTCAAATGTAAACCATGAACATGACCCTCTATAGTGCCATTGTTCTTATGCACACAGTTTCAAACATCTCAGTTCTCGTTTACGTTTTGCTTGTGTGATATTATTGGCCAAAAAATGTGTATGCTAAAAGGTGCAGTAGTGTTCGATAATGGGGTTACAAAACACTGTGCTGTGTTACCTGCCAAGCGCGCTTATGGATTTAGTGGTTTCCACATCCTAAACCTATAGGCCTACCTATGCTTATGCACATGAATATTCATAACTATGCTATTCTGGATACTACACTACACCGAGGCAGACGTATTACGTTCGATATGACTGCTGCCGAATGGGATCCGTTATTTTACTTTTTCTTGCTGTAGGGATATCAGAGCACGCGAAGCGAAAATGCGCCATCACTGTCGGCATCGTCGTTATCACTAGGTTCATTATAATGACAAACTTCAACAGGACCTCGACATGTGGCACGATGTGGGTGTCAGGTAATGGGCACCACGGTGAGTTCGCAAGGTGGATACCATGTTCCTACATATTGGCGTGAAAAGGTGAACATTGGTCGTTAATTTCAACGCTTGATAGATTTTTGCTCTATCTTACATTTCTAGCGTATCAGAAATATAGCTGTCATCAACTATGCTTTTGTAGTTTCCGATAACTTCGAACGAAATACCTTGAAGTGCGGTGTTGGTGCAAGCCCTGTACAAAAGGAATAATAAATGCGCGCGAGAAAATGAAAAATAGTGCTCGTAATAGGCCCCTCTTAAATCACCAAGAACCAACCATCGATTATTACGTGCGTGTTGTCTTTTTTCTTCCGCGAAGACGCTCGGGATTTGCTATTTAGCCACAGTTTGCAAGAATGAACTGCTGCCTACAAAATGCTTCCAGAGAAGCATTGGTACGAAAATGTGGAAAAATATGCAAATTATTGAATCAGAACGCGAACCATGAATTGAAATTTTGTTGCAGGCAAGTAGCGGAGCAAAGGCATAAGTGGACAACCTATAGAGAAAAAGAAATTCACAGGGTCTCATACGTTCACCTTAAGGCAACTCGAAGGCGAAAGCCGTCGACTTTTTCTTCTCAGTCGATGTATTGATCCTGCCCTTTCACCCTTCGAAAGCCTTCTACGCCTAACGCGGTTTCACATTGCCTCCAATATCGGAGGCACCTCACCCTGATTTGGCATCACCTCCGTGGTCAGACTGTCTTTGACCAAGCTACGGTGCCGTTGTGATGACGTCACCATGTGATGTGACGTCACGTAATGTCAATGTGGCGTCATGGTGACGTCACCAACTTTTGCGATCTGCGACCTCATGTAGTGAGGTCAACAAGTGATGACGATTTTTGCATCACTCGTTTCCGACGACGTGGGACGCCGGCTGACTCGGGACGCCGACTCCGATGGTAAAATTTTGCGCTTGATGAGGCATCCAGGGCTTTCGCCTTAATAGCGTGCTTCACTGCTTCCATTTGCCTGTCGGTGCACTTGCAGGCACTGGGAAAATTATATATGCCGTCCCGGTGACTTCCACGTGCTAAGAGCATGCACGTCTCACTGCTGAAAAATGCGCGCTGTACGGTCGCTCACTGCACTCACACTTGGGTGATATAATAGGTATTTTTAGCTTCTCTTTCCTATCATGGCGCTTGGCCTTCTAAAATACTAAAATACTGGAAGCACATAGTTTGAAAGAAACAGCGACAAGACACGCGTTGAGCGCGCGACTATATCAGTGATATTCATTTAGAAAGAACACCGTGAAAAAAAGTGTTTCGGCACATTCGTTTTTGATGAATCCGCTGGTGGCTTTTGCAGTGAAACTCTACACCGACGCCCATTAAAGTGATGCTTTCTTTGTTCCGCTTGTGAGGTTTTTAAGGTACAGCTGTCTTAATTTCTATTTAATGCATACGCACATTGACAGCTTGTAGTCTCACATGCAACCGCACTTGGTTCATAAGAAAAATGCTAAATTTAACTAGAAGTGTCTAAACAATTTGAATCCCACACCTCATAGGATAACGAGTCGCTACCATTGGTAATCTTCTCGGTTATCTCAAATTTAGCTCACGAACAAGCTTTAGCTCACGAGCAAGGTTAGCTCACGAACAATCTTGCCAGATGAATGACTGTTGCCAAATTAGTTGCCACGTCACTGCCCAGCCTCGAAGTTCTTGAGCTATCGTCTACGGCCGGCTCGACATGGACGATTTTCAGCACTGCGTCATTGCTTCAGTTACAGGGGCGTCCGTGGCCTAAGCCTTTGTCTCGGTCTTTCTGTTAACTCTAGGGACACGGCAAGGCACGACGCAATCATCTCGTTACGAGGCCCTGCAGACAACGAGGTACGCACAATGATTCTCTACACTGGGAATTCACTACTCGTGTACGCTCCCTGCCTTCATGACTGATCCCTCTCCCGCGTTGGATGCCCATGCTACCAGTTACCGTAGACATTTACAGCTTCCCAATCGGAACGCTCCCGTCTTCTACTGCAAGCCGTGTTCCGCAACAGCGTCTCGACCAGCTGTGGTCCTTTGATAACAGTGTTTCAATTCATACACAAAGCATGATGACAGTGCTTCGATGCAAGATAACAGTGCTTTAATTCACGCACGAACCACGCATTAACTAACCCACATAATACACATATACAGAACCAGCAATATACCTTAAGCGTAAGTCTTCATCACTCTAAAATAGTACTTGCGGAGGTCGACAGCATCAATAAATACTGGTACCGCAGATAAGAACAGTCACGCCAATGTACAAAAGATGGCTTGAGTGTGTGCACTCATTAAATTAAAGATTCGTTTGAACATTCGATTTTTTTACGGATGACGCGAATGTGCTTAATTATTGCGAGGAGTAGCTTGAAAACGAACGTTTAAATACACCGGTAAAAATACCACGTTTACCAACTCGCACTACGAAGCTTCTCCTCATGAAGCCTCATTATGCAGCAAAGCCGACCTTAAGCTGCTCGGACTCTTTGGGTCACAAATCTCTGCCATCTCTGAGGTGTGAGAGATTACGCCCTAGATGTGTTGCTTTGTTTTCGAAGTAGCTAGGAATATTCGTGAAGCAATTCAAGACGGATCGCAGCGTCTTGTCAGCCCGCGCAGCAGCGTGGTCGGAGGTGATGGCCATGGGTAATCAGAACGCGTGCACATCAAGCATGTAGATTGCGTCCCGGATATCGTGCCATGGCCTTCTCTGTGTGCCCGCATTGCATAACTCATGCAGATAATACAATAAACGACTGGCCGTTTTTCTTCCAAGCGCTTCATGTTTCTACCATCTTACTAATGAATACTGAAAGATAATATTCCGATCTCAAGTTTAGTAATCTGCTATGACGTCCCAATTCATCTTTTATATGGATATTTTTGCGCTAAATATGAAGAATCTCCTGCGTACCGGCTGGTTTTAAAAGCTGAGGGGTATACTGCACGATAGAAAGCTAGCGCCAGTGTGCATGGGAGCATTTTGAAAACTCTGAAGATTGATTCTCTACAGTCTTACATCTAGAGGGTATAAGCGATGACTTCGCAAAGCCACTTAAGAAAAGCAATATGATGAGCAGAAAAAAAAGCCGACAGTAGAAATAAGTATTTCATCGCCCTGTCATAGCTTCTTTCGGCCATATTATATTTGGGTTCACTGTTTGTTGATTACTCAAAACGTAGTCATGAACTAGAAAAGTTATGGAAAATATAATGTTGCTTATAGTCATGAATTTCGACACAACAATAAAAAACGCGGTGGTAGAAGGATATATGAGCCAAAATTGATAAATTGGGGGACAAAATCTGGCGGTTATACACTAAATGTTTAGTGTCCTAGCATTCCTGAAGAATGCTGTAGCCAACGTTACTTTGCGATTTTTCGTCATCATAAAAGTGCATTTCTCACATCGAAAGATAATTTTCCAGAGTCCATTATGTAAAAGGAAAGGGAAATAACATTTACAGGCTACAGTTTGTTGAGATATATGTTTCACCCAATGTGCCACGAAATACTTGTTACGAAAAAAAAACCTCTCACATGGCTTCATTTGTAAAGCCTGAGTCGATAGGAAGAAGTGTTTCGAAATGAGAAATCCATTGTGGTTATGTGCTCTGACTCAATAATTGAAGCAAGTGGAGAAATCGTTATTAGGGGCCACACGACAGAAGCTTTGCCGGAGCCGCCTCCTCTTCAAAATCGAGCTGATAATCATGATAATGATGATGACGACGAGGATCATAGATGGCAGTGTCCATACCAATGCAGCATCTAGTTCTATCACCAAAGAATTAACAGCGTAGGAACCAATGCGCATCTGAAGGGACCGATGAACGGCTCATTTTTACAGGAAACTCTGCATGGTCCATAACAAAAGAATTGTGGAATGGAGGCCCTATGAAACTGAGCTCTCTAATAGTTGCACCTGGCGAGGCTTCAAGGGATGTGGAAAAAGTATAGATGGCTAAGGTATAAATGTTGATGTACTCCAACAAACTTTCTCCTTTACGCTGTCATCAGCTGGGAAGCGTGCGTCTTAGAACGACGTCCTTCCTTGAAAACTTACACATCACCGATGTCTGGAGGTGATCCCACGGGAAATCACCACTTTCAAACTTCTCGTCGGGATTGTCTCAACTAACGCTGAAATTTGTGCGAGCTGAACCCCGAGGATAACTCGCTCTTCTTCTTTTTTTGTGTGTGTCCATTTCTCAGTGCTTCTAGCTTTTTTTGTCAGTCTTGAAATGGTCCTGATTCCTACAACACAAATATTTCCGCAAACTTATGATAAAGTGATGTACACGACGCCAACTTCTTTTTTCTATATGATTTTGTCATAGTCAACGTTCTTTCAATTCTTATAGGGAAAGCAGTGCGAAAGAGCTTTTTTTTTCAATTTTTCAAACTGTGCCGCGGCACTTCATGTTTCCTTAATGAAGCAAATAACGAAGGATACAAAAAAAATGTATAGGCGCGAATATTTTCCCGCTCTGTTGAGGTTGCAGAAATCATCATTGCCATTCCGACGCAAACTTTTCAAAAGGACTATCTTTTACAAAGTCATCATTTTGTAGACCAGCGCATAATTCGTGAATTTAACGATGAGCGGAGTAGCGCCACCAAATCCAGCCTTCTCTTTCAAAACAAATAGGTTGGCAATCTGTCGTCCAGTGACTGGCTTCATACCTTACGCGGATGCAGTATTAAGGCGAAAGCCTTTAACTGTCTCATGCTCACGTCCGTCCGGTGTCCGTCCGTCCGGAGGTGGTGGTGTGCGTCCTGACCACCCTTACTGCGCATGCTCAAACCCTCCCCACGCACCTCCTCTCCTACGCTGCCCTCTCTCTCCTCTAGGTATCCCTCCCGCCCGCGGCGTTTAAACACCCATTGCGCATGCAAGTCCCCTCCCCCCTCTCTCCTCTAGGCACCCCTCCCGCGGCCTTTACACCCCCATTGCGCATGCGCGTCCCCTGCCCCTCTCTCTCCTATCCTACGCTTCCCCATCTCTCTCCTCTAGGCCTCCCTGCCCGCGGCAACCACACCCCCCACTGCGCATACGGTGGGGGTGGTTTCGCGCGTTCACCGGTTTGAGGGGAAAGGGAAGAGTCGAAGAACGAGAGAGAGCGACACTAATCTGCCTCCGTTTCGCATGCGTTCGTATTCTCGCGCTTTGCGCATCATGCAGACGCCATCAGCGTTCCAGCGCTCATCAAGCTCATTTAACCTCCCGCGTGAGGGGGAGACGGCACAGCGGACACCGTGCCAGAGAGCTTCAACGGCGACGGCGACGGCGGGGTGCCGGCCTAAGGAGCTTCGCTCCTAAAAAACCGATTGCTCACGCTGCACAACCGTTCACTGTCCACCCCATATATATAGGCACTGGATCTTGACCTGCGAGGTGGTGCCGGGTGGGTGATTTCTCCTGTGCGTTGTCGAACGATAAAAATTCGCAGCGTGCGCTTTAACTTAAAGCGGACTGCGGGTCTCTGTGTCCAGTTTGAGTCTTGTCTCTCATTGCCCATTACCAGCGATTGGCATGTTCCAGTAGGAAACACCGGTCCATCACTGCGTGATTGCCCCTCCCTAGATTTCTCTCCTGCGCAACGCCGCGATGAGCGCCAGCGTCAATGCCGCCGTCAGTGTAAGCGTTAGCGCCAGCTGCTTCGCATCTACACATGGTTCCCTTTAGCGGGAGATGGTGTAATTTTCAGGCGAAAGCCTTTAATGTCTCATGCTCACGTCCGTCCGGTGTCCATCCGGTGTCCGTCGGTCCGTCCATCCGGTGTGCGTCCGGCGTCCGTCCGTCCGTCTGTCTGTCCGTCTGTCCATTCGTTTGTCCGTCTGTCCGTCCGTCCGGTGTCAGCCCGGTGTCCGTCCGTCCATCCCTCTGTCTGTCTGTCCGTCCGTCGTCCGTCCGTCCATCCGTCCATGTCCGTCCTTCCGTCCATCCGAGCTCTGGCACGGAGCCAGGTCACCGTCGGGATGCGCAAACGGACGCCGGTCGCGTCGGACTCTACAGCGCTCGCGCTTAGCTTGCGTAGCGTCGCTGTACCCAGCGTTTGCAATCATTCTGACCGACGCCGTCTCAATGGACACAGGCGTTCACGGAATACACTTTCGAATTTACAAAGGGTCCGTCAATTTAAGCGCTGGAACGCGGATGGCGTTAGCACGATGCGCATAGCGCGAGAAAATACTAACGCATGCGAACGGAGGAAGCTTAGTCTCGCGTCTCGCTGCGATTCGCGGTAAAAAAATTGAAAAAGAAAACACGCACACATTCGGTTTGTGTGTTATGCCAGTGAGAGTGTAAAAGAAAAAATGCCCCCCACCTCCCCGAAGGGAATCGTGAGGAAATGCGAATGCATTTCTTGCGCCGAGAGATTTCGCCTTCACTGACTTCTGCCATCGCCTTGAGAGGCGCCCAGCCAGCGAACGGTCGAGAGTGAGGCGCGAGCGGACGGGAAAGTGAGGCGCAGGGAGGAGAGAGAGCGAACGGCGAGAGAAAGAGCGGCGAAGCACTGCACCTACCCTCTCCTACACTCTCTCGCACCGCATGCTCCGGTTGCTAGGGGCGAGGATAAGCGCGCGCGCCCGCAGCTGTTGCTATGGGAGAGGGAGTGAGAGCGGAGAGATAACACCTGCCGGCGCGCGGACGCCGCCGCGGACAACGCCGGACGCCTCACATAGCCCGACTAAGAAATGCATTCGCATTTAAAAAGACATGGCATAGTCAGTGGAATGGCCACACGCTTTCGCCGAACACACTTTGGAATGTACAAAGTGTGCTTCAATTTTTTATGACCATTCCGGAAATAAATTGTTGAGAGCCGTGAAAAAATGCATCACAAAAACGACGCATTACTTACTCCCTCATGCCTAAAAGGTGATACTGTAATGCTTACTCAGGATACAGATGTGGGCCCGCATAGCATGTCTACAAGCCTGATGGCGTCGGGGGCGAATGGTGGATGTGGAAACTTTTATTTGCCAGACATTTCTGCGGAGAATCTCCGGGTAGTCGGAGATTCTTGGCTTGCGGTGGGGGGTGCCCTCACTCCAGGGCTCCGCTTGCGGCAGCCGCGCTGCGGGCCCGGTCGATCAGACTCAGCTCATCTTCCAGGTTGTCGCTGGCCAGCAGCTCTTCCCATCGCTCCGCTGTGGGATTTTGTATTGGTGGTAAGGCTGTAATGGCCTGACATTCCCACGTGACGTGGTACAGGGTAGCTTTAGCTGAGCACCATGGGCAGAGTAGAAGTGTGCTGAGGGATGCATTTTACTAAGGATGTGCAAATTTGGAAACGTGCCGGTTTGAATATGCCTCCAGCTGACCGATTACTCCTTATTTAGTGTGCGGTGTGGTAGGGAATAAGCTTGCCTTAGTCCTCTGTAATGGTTTAGGATGTCTGAGTAGTCGCAAGGGACGGGATTGGGTTCCTCAAGGGCGGAGTTGGAAGGTGCTCGGCTCGCATACCCTCGAGCAACCCTATCCGCTGCCTGGTTTCCCTCCAGTCCCATGTGACCCGGGGTCCATGTAATCTGATGCCAGATTCGGGGTGTGTGTGTATTGAGATGCTCGCCAGTGTCTGTAGCACTCAGAATGATATTGAAGGCGGGTTGGCTGATGCGCCCTTGTAGGTAGTTGCGGCAAGCCGCTTGAGAGTCTGTAAGTACTGTCTCTGACCGTGGTTGTCTGTAGGCCGAGGGCAAGAGCGAGCGCAATGGCAATTTCTTCCGCCTCGGTGATGTTGTGGCACCGCAGGGAAGCGCTGGTACGCTCTGTGTGTGTGTGGTCCACGACTGTGGCTACTGCCTTGGTGTTGGTGAGGTCGTAGTTGGCGGCGTCAACATAGTACGTGGTGTTTTTGTGCGCGTGCTCTCGTGCGAGGGCTTCCACTCTGGCTTCCTGCCGGCCCTGAT
>JALIZH010020072.1:0-28341 GCA_030522465.1 Rhipicephalus appendiculatus
ATCCACGAAGTGAAATGCTGATGATGTAGCGAAGCTCCTTGGAAGCCAGTCTACGTCATTTTATTTTACTAAGTGTAGTGCCATTTATCGATGCGCTAGCGCTCCACTGTATAAGTACGAGCGACTTGCGAGCAATGCAGCGCGCTGTACACGGCTTGTATGCGCGCTCTAGGTACGAGCGGCGCGGCGCCGGCGCAAAACCTGCGCGCGGTCGGTCGGTATGCGCGCTGCATGCGCTCTGCGAACGGTTCTGCGCATGACGTCACACGCTTGCTCAGAGAGGCGTTTCGGAGCGGCGCCGCCGTAGCGAAACACCTGTGCGTGGTCGGTATGCGCACTGCGTGCGCTCTACGAACGGTTCTGCGCACGACGTCATGACTTTGATAGATACGCTTGCTGAGAGAAGGTTTCGGAGCAGCGCCGCAGCTGTTCCGAAGGGGACCTACGACGACGACGGCGACAACGGCATTGTGCGAGCCTAAGCAGCTTCGCTCCTAAAAAGAAAAAGATGGCTTTCACCTATGAGTCGTTTTATGCGAATGGATAAAGGACCCTCCGAGTTCTTTAAATGCGAAGCATTTCTAAGCGAACTTCGGCGACATTGAGCGTATATATATATATATATATATATATATATATATATATATATATATATATATATATATAGCCGCCTACGAGTTTGTGCTCTCCAGACCGTATCGTTCATGGGATTTATACCGAAATTGGTGTGACATAACATGACTGTATAATGATTGACTGGTCATATCATGAAATTCATGACTAACTTGTCATGAAAGGCATGATTTACTCGCCATGGCCCTGGTACGTGGCTGTATAACGAAGTGGCAGGTGGTAACATGAAAATCACGACATTCATGTGATGCACAACGTGATTTATATGCCACACTCATATGGTGCACTTGCGTCCAGTTTGCTAGCTTGATATCCACCAAAATTGGTATTGCGCGACGTGACTGTATGACAAACATAAATGACAGGTCTTAAGAGAGAGAGAAATAGATAAAGGAAAAGACAGGGAGGTTAACCTGGTAGAAGAACCGGTTTGCTACCCTGTACAGGGGCGGGAAAAGGGGGTCGGAAAGAGGATAGAGAGAGAGAGGTTTTAACATGTAAATTATGACATGCGTGGTATGTCCAGCATGATTTGCTCCTTGCTGGCTGCTTCGCATTATATCGATTCCCACAACGCAGAGATATCTATCTATCTATCTATCTATCTATCTATCTATCTATCTATCTATCTATCTATCTATCTATCTATCTACCTACCTATCTATCTACGCCAAGGCGTTGTCGTGGCCGACTCCCTAACTTGACACATACCAAAATTGGCATAGGTGTATATGAGTGCATGATGAACATGACTATTGGATCATAACATGGATAACGTTGCACTGACGTCGCGTAGGTCACAAAGTCATTTCCTCCAGTCACATGTGGCGCATACCGGATTACCATAGGCCTTGGAAAGCAGGTATGCGCCACACATGCTTCGCAGCCTGTATTATTATTATTGTTATTATTATTATTATTTGGTTTGCATACATAGAAAACACCAGGGCTGGGCAGTATCGAAGATACATGTATCTTAGATACTATCTTAGATACTCTTTGGGTATCTTGTATCTGTATCGCGATACGTCTCGCAAAACGAGTATCTGTATCTGTATTTCCCATACATTGAATAATGTATCGTGTATCTTAACCCTTTGTCGGTCGTCCTATATTTTTGACATGGTAATATAAAAACCCGCTGTGCTTTATTGATATAAACTAGAAAGAAATAGTATGAAACACATTTCATCAAAATGAAGCCAGTAGTTTACTGAAAAAAAGTGGGACATATATGTCCCCACTGACTCATGAGAGTGTTTTCAAAAAGTGGGAAAACACTGTCCCACTGCCTCATGAAGGCACCATCTCGCGATTGCATCAACGGGAATTTTGGGATGAAACGGCCGAAGCAAGTGGCACAGAGCATCACTTCTAAAGTTGTGAAGAGAAAAGTTGTGCGGACCTCATTTGAGCAGGAGAACGCCACCTGCAGTTGTGTCTCTTGAGCCTTCAAAGCGCTGTGGTATGTCCCTGTAAAGCTTACTTCACCGCATGCATCGACCATTTTTTTTGGCCATTCGGCTGTCCTAGCTTTTGCTGTTGAAATTTTCGAGTACAGATGTTATCCCTGAACATGTGGCTACATTTCAAGAGGTATATAATATCGAGAAAAATATTTCCACGCATTAATATCCGCAATTGCGCTGCGCGATTAGCGGGATAATTTTGAAGGGAATTGTTCCGATGCATTTATTGGTCAAGTTATTTCGCAAATTTACAAAAACACGTGATGACTGGAAGCTAAGATCATCTCTCTCAAAAACCAGAAAAAGGAGGATATTATCCGGCATTTTGATTGGTAGGTTCTATGTATCTCAAAAAGAGGAAAATTCAGAAGCGATCATAAAAAATTGACCGAAATTCAACGCTATTGTAACACTACATCCGCCTTTCGAAAACGTGGTAAAAGAATTTTTTCGAGATTACGATGCCTTAGGTAAGATGTGAGTGACTTAATGTTGCGCTAATTGCAACGGGTGATGTGGGAGAAATTTTTTCCTGTAGACGGAAAAGTGGGACGTATGTGTCCCACTGCCGCACAAAGGGTTAAGATACAAGATACTACTATAGAAACGCCACCCTGCGAAACAACAAACGTCAGCTGAACTCTGCTTCTCAAGCTGATACTGCTGCCACTAAGCCACCTCAATAAAGCTAACGACAGTGATATTCTTTTGTCTTTTTTGCCAGAGTGCTCCAGTGAGCATAAGAAATAATGTCTATACGCGTCTATACTGGTGGAGCAAAGACACGTGATGGCGCTCGAGCCATCTCGACAAAAACAAGCGCGCAAACGTCTACGTGCAGCCGACCTTTTGTTTCTCCATATTTTCTTCTTTTTTAGCTGATGTCGGTGCCATGAACCTTCTTTGTAGCCACGGTACTGTGCTGCGTACTACAACGCGTGCGGCGTCTTTCGCTCAAATTAGGATGCGGCTATAGTGTCGTTATCGAAGTTTGTCTTGCGTGGTGCTTCGTTGCAGTCTCAAAAATGCAAGAATGTGGTTGCTTTGCGTCTCGCTGCTTTCACACAGATTTGACAGATCTCTTCGATGTAAGCTTAACTTGCACACTATGAGATTGTCTGCACACTATGAGATTATATGCCGATTAGATTCTAACAACCGTCGCTCCACCGGTGTCGATGCTATATGCAATGGAACAAGCATTCACGTAACAGATGATATTTTGGCGTACTGTATCTTTGTTCTTCGTGCTAAATTATGCAAGAACATTTTTTTAATGATAGCTTGATTGTTAGCACAAGTGCTCTCTTTGCTGTCCTCGGTTTGCATGCCACGCATTACCTAGGCCTCTGTGCAGTTTTTTTTTCCATTTGTTAACTGTAATAAATGTTTTGTAACCTCCTCCTCCATTCCTTCTCTTATTTATTCTTATTTTTAATTGACTACGTCATTGCTACTATTTAAACATCTACATTCCATGTGAGTTTACTGTTCAGGCAATGTTAGGGCCAAGGTAAAATAATCTGAGCGTGCCTAGTGCTTTCGGGAAGAAAAATTCTGCTTACGACTTAATAAAACAGCGAAATTGAGTTTACATTATAGCAATGGAAATTATAACGAAAAATATTAAAGACGTTAGGAAAGGGATTTGAGAAACATAATATCAAGTACTACGGTTTTCTCATCAGCGTCCCCATGAGGCTTTTAGTGCTACTTTCCGTGGGCACTGAGTTTTCTATTGTCTAACTTTAACACCTAAGTTGACGATTACATCATGCTTTATTTTCCTAGCTTTTCGGGGCGCCGCCTTTATCCTGTTTATAAAGGGTGTCACGTAACTGGAACCAAATATATACAAAGAAGTACTTACCCTCAACTGAATAAAACCATAGGGACTATGATAAAACCAATTAGGGGGGTTTACTGCCATGTGGCTCTCATTAAGGTATTTTTATACTGCACTTAATTCCTTAACTAGGATGAGAGATGTAAGATTTCTGCTATTCATTTTGGGGCCAAATGTGTTTCTTTGCGTTTTAGAGGGCATTTTAAAATGACAGATCTGACTTTTTGTGGAAAATTACACACTACGTAGTGATTTCCCCGGCGTTTAAACAAAGCCGGAGAAATATGACCACGTCACTGCGCTCGTACGCTATTGTGCTGCAGCGCTCTCAGACGTGCTTCGAGCGGACCGTGGCGAAATGAGGGGCCGTGGCATCGGCTACACAGCGCGTCACCATTTGTGACCGCCACACACGGCAAAGAAACACCATCGTTCCTGACATTCGACTGGCTGACGGTCCGCGCGCCAGTTGTTTCGCTCGATGCCTGTTTAAGAGCGCTGCAGTACGATAGCGCATGAATGCAGTCACGTGATTTTATTTGATATTTCGCGTGCTTTCTTTAAAAGCCAAAATATATTCATGCAGCATGTACGCCGCCAAAAAACAATTGCATTGGTCGTTTTTGAATGCGTTCTACGATGTGACGAAGCGCACTCTGCCCTAAAGTGAGTAATAAAAATGTTGCATAAATGACCATGGTTAATCAACCAACTAAACGCAATACGAAAATACCATAACGAGCGCCGCATTACAGTTAATCATATGCCATTGGTTTCATTTAGTCATGGTTAAACGCTTTTTTTTAATATTTGGTTCTACTTACGTGAAACACCCTACATGTATGCTTATTCACCCACTCATTTTTTATTGCGGAACATGCTTGCTATTTTACTTAGGTGTATTTGACCTAGGTGACTTAGGTCTCTGTAAAGTTCTTTTTTTTTGTGTGTGTGCATTACAAAAAAGCTGGTAAGCAGGCTAGAAGTTGCAACAGTGTGAATAGAAGCGATATCCTGCGACGCTTTTTGCCACGTACAATACATCTGGGAAGCTTCTGGGCGGCAGAAGTTCTCTAAGAGAGGAAATAGTAAAAGGTGGCACGTAAGTGAATATGTTGCTAACGAAGAGTTTACGCAAGTTGATAGGTAAAATATGAAAAATCACTGCAGTTTTATATCCTCAGCGAACTGTGATCGCTGACTCGGTAGTTACCGTCTTCACATGATGATTCACAAGAAATATCGCTACCAGCGTCAGCTGTCGGGTGATCAGCTTCTACGAAAACGGTAATACGCTTACGGACAAGGTAAGGCTCTTCACCGGTATTTGTGCCATCTTGCGGAGGCTTCTTATTGAAGTTCTTGCAATTAATGGCAACCCGCTAGCTGGTCGCCAAGTAGAGCAGCGACACCCATGAAACACAGAAGTGTCAAGTAAACAAATGCCAATAACTTGTTTCGGAATGAAACTAATATACTTTAAGCAAGAAAAACAACTTTCTGGATTCAAACAGATATTTTATTAAAATAAACAAAGTTGGTCGTAGTTAAGACATTTTCAAGCAAACATTTCTGTACATAGGTATTTGAGTCGTAATTATATAGCTCTATAATAGCAAATTTTCAATGTATCGAAGTATCTTAAGATACAATTGGGAAGTATCGTATCGGATACATTCATTCTGGAAGTATCTTGTATCTGTATCTCCGATACTTCTCGCCCGAGTATCTTGTATCGTATCGCGATACAATTTCAAAGTATCTTTGCCCAGCCCTGGAAAACACGAAGACACAGAGGAAATAGGGAGGGAACAGCTGACAACTGCCACCTAGAGAGGCACAACGCCTGCCTGCTCCTTCGGGAAGGGGAAACACAGAGGAAGGGAAGACATGGGGGAACAAAAGGAGAGAGAGAGAAGAGGAAAGAGGAAAAAAAACAAAACAAATAACAATTTCTGTTTTCACCCGTCATGAGTTGATGCAGACTACTTGTTTGTGTCTGTATCAACTCATGAAGGGTGAAAACAGAAATTGGCAACCTTGACGCGATAGTGTTAACCCTTTCAGTCCCAGTGATTCCAATTGGAATCATAAATTATGTAGGTCAGTTAGCAAGAATCTGGTAAATATAAAGCGTTGTTCTTCCTCAAGAGCCCGTATTTAGCATCTGCCCTACATGTTGTGTCAACAAACACACAAGAAATCGAGGTGACGTCTGAACGAAGAAATTACGGAAGCGGTCGTGCTGATGATGATGATGATGACCTTTTGCTGATGGCGCTCGTATCTCTGTTCGCGCATTTCGCTGAGGCAGCGTCTTCTTTCACCGTGCAGAGATAGGGCATGTATTTTAGTTTTGTGCCGGAAATTTGAATTTTGGGCTATTGGACTAAATTATGCTTTCTATCTAAATAACATTTGAAGTAATAAATGAAGTAAAAAATTATGAAATTATTACAGAATAATAATTATTAAATAAATTAATTGACACATTATTTATTCTTCACTGAAAAGTGTGAGCAAAGAGTTTTTGAGTTATTTTTGGACTACCACAATCATGTGCATCTCAAAATGTAGAAACTAGTTAGTTACATTGAAAATAGTAAATTCGGGACTGAAAGGGTGGGCTCCTAAACCACACCGAGTTCAAAGGTGAGACAGTAGTTTCTTTCTCGCCTTCACTGCCTTTCCTAGACGGCGCCTCTCCACTTATTTCTACCTAAAACACGTGGAACGTCAGCACTAAGCGTTGAGCCAGTCAGGATTTCGTGCTTTTCGACTACACGCTGCTATCTCCACTTGCGCAGTCGCAAACGCAGAAAACGAAGTGAAATCAGTTTATGGCGCACGATAGTCGTGCGAGACAAGACATAACGGGCATGCGACTGCGCGGCAAAACAGGTATGGGCGACAAGTCACAACAGATATCTCTCGTATATCTACCAACCGAGACTTTATCTGATCCTGACGTCATGTCAACAAACAGCTGGCTTCACGAATTGTGTCGCAAAGACGGGAAACGCAGGGAGAGGATAACACGCTCGTCCTTCGTATTTTCAGTGGTTGTTAAGGGGCCCTTTAAGGATCCCGTTTCGAATGGAAATCCGGTGAAACAGAACGCGGGCATTCTGCTTGGCACTCGAATATATGGTGCCGCAGAGTACTTCAAACTGCTCCTAATAAAGACCCTGCACAGGCGTCATGTGGGAGGCAGAGTGGGTCAGGGAACAAACTGGGGTTAAGGATATCATGGTTGAAATCAAGAAGAAGAAATGGACATGGTCCGGGCACGTAGCACGTAGGCAGGATAACCGCTGGTCATTAAGGGTAACTGACTGGATTCCAAGAGAAGGCAAAAGCGTGAGGGGGGAGACAGAAGATTAGGTGGGCAGATGAGAGTAAGAAGTTTGCAGGGATAACGTGGCAGCAGAAATCACAGGACGGGGTTGATTGGCGGAAAATGGCAGAGGCCTTTGCCCTGCAGTGGGCGTAGTCAGGCTGATGATGATGATTATGATGATGACAGGCGTCATGCTGGAGAAACGTCAGTTGTGGTTGACGTGCTGGCTATGCGCTTTCATAGCAATCTAATAAACATTAGACATATGCGTACTGCCGTGACTCAGCAAGTTATAGCCAGCCATTTCTCATCCCCGGAGGAATATGCCAACGACCATTGTCTATGTGCGCATCATCGCGCGGCAGCGCGCACTTTGTTTCGATAAAGCTGACGTCCGTGCACGTCGGAGCATAAGCTACCCTTTAGGCACAAGTGCAGTCGATGTTCCAGGTAAGCCCCCGATATGCGCACGGCCACTCAAAGTGCGTCAAGTTACCTTGCAAAGCATGGCTCAAAGCAAATGCCACGCGGCATAAGCTGATTGCTTCCCAGATTGCTTCGCATGACATCGACTCCCACGATGTGTGAGATCCGTCGGATCTTTTCTCTCATAGTTCCTTGGGTCTTTCTTCCTCGCGAAACCAGGATTCTAGCTTCAACTTCTATCTACGTCATAGTCACTGGCTCCCCAAGATACGCGTCAGCGATTCACCTTTTTTATATTAATACAACAGCAAAAACCTGCATGCCTCTACGCATATTAAATCAAATTTGCGAAAAAATGCGGGAATATTAACGTACGATGATACGTTGAAATAAGGCGTGAGCAAGTGAGCCATATCTACCATTTTGAAAACATTAGTTAAAATCAAACATAGGTGAAATTTAATGTTTCCCTCTTTCACACCGCAAAATGCCATTCCTACCATAGCAGTGCTACGTTTCTACACTCTATGGATGTTGCTGTTCTTAATGTTGCCTTTTTCTTTCGAGCAAGAACCCAGAGCTTACTTAAAATGTGTCTTTTTTTCATTTTCTCAGAAAGAAAAGTTCCAATCTTTACAACGTGCCAAACTTGTCACATTGTGTCGGTTGTTGCTTCATTTATTTTATTGCCGAGAAGAAGTTCAGTAATAAACTTAACCAAGGAACGGGCGCGCCTCTGAAAGCTTTAATAAATAATGTGCCGCCTCGGAAACTTCAAAAGCAACTCCTCGTACGCACGTACTAGTCCTTCCGCTGTTGGCTACATCTTTAATAACTACACATGCGCGAAGAGGCCAGAGAATTCTGTCAGACACTAGCAGCGGCGTTCTTTTCCTGCTGGCAGCATAAATATTTCACACACCGCGATGCCTTTTGTATGCGAGGGAACACGCTACCGTTAACTGCTACTGTCCGGCAATGTGGAACGGTTTTGGTGCGCTCCATTGCTTCTCTCGAGATTTTGGGTGTCTTGGCTTTGACTTTTGAAAGTTCATGGATTGGCTGCCATGACTTTGATTTCGATAACTTCCAACTGTTGACTGTTTGTTGATAGGCTGTCATTACTTACATCGGAATGTTTGCGTATTTAATGCCAATTATTTGACTTGGAAACGTTCGCGGATACACTGTTTCGATTTTTCAATTTGAAGAGTTTGCGGATTCACTGCTTTTGCATTCATAGTGGAAATTTTCGTGATTGGCAGTGATGACTCTGACATCGAAAACGTCGCGTATTGCCTTCCAAGACCTTGATTCCGACAATTTTGCCGATTGGCTGCCGTGATATTGATTTTAGAAAGCTCACGGAATAAAATATAGCCTGGTATAACACGTGTGCTAGGAAATGAGGCATGAGAAAGATGAGAAGAAAGCATGTTTCCGCCATTTACTGGGGCCACTACAACACCACCAACAACAACAATTGCGAAATGCTACACTGAGCAGGAAATTGAGCGTTGCGATCAGTGACCGTATCGGCAAAAAGTAGGACAGTGATAACATCTCGTAAATTATAACCATTGTGCACTGCAGTTTTCTCTTTCTTTAACTTTAAAATTTTTCTCGTTCAAGGTAAACCCCGAAGCTCTCAAGTTACATCCTGGAATCTTTCACGAAGCTGTTTCCTTTGTTAGATGCCAATGAGATAGGGTGTCCAAACTTAAATTATCTTAGGTATTTTTTTCTTTACATTGAGTCAACGGTGCCTATAATTATTACAAGCAAAATTTCATATTTTGAAAAGTTAGTTCACAGGCTTTTAAGGCTCACTTTCTTCTGTTACATTTAAAGACTGGCTGGATATGTGTTTTAAATGTAGACTATTCACATAACTGAGACAGCCTTCTCTTTCTTGTTTATTGTTTCTTTTTGATTTCGCACGTTATCCATTGGTGCCACCTTGTCTGGCTGCCGAATCTACTTTTGAAAATATGAATTTCATCGATGTTATGGGATTGTTTTTTCTGCATCTCACTACAGAAACGAAATCCTACGAATGCTTACTAGCGTAACATTCAACGTTCTGTAGCCTACTGTACTTTCACATACGATGTCGTTTCCGCCGACTGCATCGCTGGTAGAACGTTAACAGTAAGCGTACTTTTTTTTCATAATACATCGCTTGAATTATTAGGTAAAGCGTGTTCATGTTCCCAGCAGGCAGGCGAAGCGCCCTACAATTGCGGAGCAGCAAACGCCGCCGGTAATTACTTTCGCGGACGCAAGCGCGCACTACTAAGTCAAGAGAAAAATGCATTACCTGGAGTGCCGTACGCAAGCGGAGACTCAGAAGCTTTCCGGCACGAACCAGAAACACTAACATTCTTTCGTTGGCGCAGTACACGCTAAAAAAGAATGCACGATGCAAAAGCACTCTGCTTCCGAAGGATTGCAGCGCAGCTATCTATATGCTGCTTGCGGCAATCCCAGATTTGAATTAATGCTCCAAAGTGCAACGCATTTGCTCGCTGCGACGAGGAAGTGTGTTTCCGCTATTTTCTCTCCTTGAGTAAATTGCTGTGCGGCGTGTTACAAACGTTAAAAAATGGGCTCTTTCCAGCCAGGTTTCCGTAAATGCGAATGGCATAGAAATGGTACCCATGAACGTAAGGTATAGATATAAGACATCGTCTCACGGATGTTCCTGGTATGATGGCGTCATAACGTTGTTGTCGTGAGTGGTGATTTAGGCGCGCGTTAAAGAACAATAGGTGGTGGAAATTTCCGGAGCCCTCCACTACGGCGTCTCTCGTAATCATAACGTGGTTTTGGGACGTAAAACTCCAACCGTTATTACTGTTATTAGTGGTGGTAGCTGTGTTGTTTCCTGAGACAGACATCTGCAACGTGTTTCCTTTCTAGTCCTTGGCGCTGTTTTACAGTGAATTCTATTATGAGCTCACAAGAGGTGATTTTGGTGGGGTAGTTGTCCTCTACCATCGGTGTCCGCAACAGCTATCGCGCACAATAAGGAAAAAAAAAAGCCACGGTTTGAGCAGTATTTGTATCCGGGTGCTCTGAGTGGCAGTCGTATATTCTACCAGAGAGCCATGCCGGCAGAGGGGTAGCCAAAGGGTTACGCCAAGCCCATGCCCCCCTCCCCCCCCCCTCAAACTTTTTTTCCCGTGATACAGAGCACAAAATGACACTGGACCACACTTACCTGCCCAGACCCCACTTCGGATCAAGAACGTGCCTCCCCCCCCCCATCCCCCCCCATCCCCCCCCCCCCCCCCCCCCGAAAAAAAATTTCTGCCTACGCCACTGCGCGCCGGTGCTTGAAACTCATTCGCAAGGAGACACACGTAGATGAAGATCGAATTCTCGGCTTGGAGGAAGGAAAACGTTTATAGAAGTAGCATTGCACGATGAGAAAGAAAGAAAGACAGAAAGAACGAAAGAAAGAAACAAAGGAAGGAATAAAGAAAATCAGTACGTCAGGAACTTCGCTTGCCCTCAATTTCCAGGCAGGGGAAGAGCTCTTTAGTTTTTATTTGACAGTGTTTCTTGTTGAACCATGTCTATTTGTCCGCACGCGCCCGTATTTGCCAAGACCACTAAGATGGGTACGTATCACTGTTATGCAGCAGATACGTAAACCTTAAATGCAGCTACCATGGAAAAACAAACAGCATTTTGTTACTCATACGGAATCCTTCATGCACACACGCTAGCAGCAGTCTTCCAGAAAACGCCGAGAAACTCTCGATCATCACGACAAAGTAGCCTGTGTTTTAATTCGGGCACCTCAGGGCACTCGTACGCGGAAATCTTTTGAGACTGAATGGTTAACTTACCTAGTTAATAAATGTAGTCTTCGTCAGTGGTTACAAGGGATCACATCATTCGAGGTTCGCATTACTAGCAACGTCTCCGCCGCTCAAATTTGAGGCCGTGTTTTCGTAAATTACTGTGGACGGACAGCTCAGCCTGAAAGCCAACTGGCGGACGTAAATTAGTGGGAGAAGTGCCCCAGCAGTGTTCTTCTCTTCCCCCTTCCTCCACCATAATTAAACGGGTCACGGTAGCTCGAAGCCATCATCTCAAACTAATTGGCCTACGGGCTTCCCTAATTAGCTATTATTGTCTTGCTTTATAAGTGCTCTAGAGAAGTGCTTGAAGTTTCCCACTGCTCAAGCGGGGTCACATCCCTTCTACGGTCTCTTAGTATGTATGTGTGTGTATTTGATAGCTGTGACGTCCTAGCCTGATAATAGTACGACAACTTTTAAGGCAGGACTCTAAAGCGTAGGTCAATAAAACGAACAGTGAACCAGAAAACGAAGTCCTAGACACATGAGACAAACAATTAACGGAATATTGCCAGTCGAAGAGCTGCCTACTCAAGAAAACATGAAGTCCAAGCCAAAAATAGCATGTGTAGTCCTCACTACATCAGGACGGGTGCGTGGCTCCCTCCGGGCTTTTAGAGAAACGAGATCCCACATCACTTCGGCCGCCAAGACTAATTAAATGATATCATGCAGTAAAATAGTTTTCTTTTCTTTCTGTCGTTCTTTATCTGTATTTGCTTGGATCGCCTACGTTGCAGTTTAAGTCGGTGAAAGAGTACTATAATATATATATATATATTAAAATGGGGGTGTTGGACGTCGAGAAAGGGTCAGACGTAGCTTGGTGAAAGGCTCTTTATCAAGCAAGTCTAGCTACCGGCGTGCGCGTGCGCACGCCGGAACTCCCACCATCCTGAGGCTGGAAGTTGCGACGGCGACAGTAGCGTGCTATATGCCCCACAAAACCGCACGCAAAACATATAGGCCGGTTGTCGAAGGTACGCCATGGGCTGACGACAGAAGGTCCAGAGGGCGCAGTAGGATGGGGCACCGTGCGTGTGGACGGCGTCGTCGTGTAGGACCCCGTGACCTGGTAGGCGCCAGAAACAGGTGGGGGCGGTGGTCTGGAAACGACGGCAGCGTACGTCAGCGGTGTAGTGACAGGCGGCGATGGCGGTAGTGCCTGCGCGACTTGGGTCTCAATGACCTGGCGTAGACGTGGGTCTAATGATGTGACTGGCTCGGTTGTTTGGGCGACGAGAGAAAGTTGACGCGCAACTTCCTCGCGAATGAACTGCTTGATCTGTGGCAGTAAAACGGTGGGATCAGCAGCGACGTCGTTGACAAGGGCGGAAACCTCAGCCGTATCTTCGGCTGCACGGCGCGTTGAGACACGCTGTTTTCGCAACTCGTCATACGACTGACAGAGTTGGACCACGTCGGCGACAGTCTGAGGATTCCGAGCGACGAGCATCTGGAACGTATCGTCGTCGACTCCCTTCATGATGTGTTTGATTTTGTCGAGTTCGGGGAGAGATGGGTCGACGCGCTTGCAGAGAGACAAGACATCTTCGATGTAACTTGTAAAGGTCTCGTCCCTGCGCTGGACTCGACTACGTAGACGTTGTTCCGCGCGAAGTCTGCGCACGGCGGGACGTCCGAAGACTGCGGCGATGGTCGTCTTAAAGGTCGACCAGTTCGTGATTTCACCCTCATGATTTTTAAACCAGAGGCTGGCCACATCAGCGAGGTAAAAGCGCACGTTCGTTAGCTTGTCGCACTCGTCCCATTTGTTGGAAGCGCTTACTATTTCATAGTCGGCGATCCAATCCTCGACGTCGTGCTCGTCGTTGCCACGAAATATGGGTGGGTCGCGTTGCCGAGGCGCGCCAGTACAGAAGACTGTCGTTGCTGCGGCAGCTTGCGAAGGGCCAGGATCAGTCATGGTGAAAGGCGATGGTAGCGTACGGTTGCGAAGTTCCAGGTTGTCGGGAACCCCGGCTCCTCCACCACTTAAAATGGGGGTGTTGGACGTCGAGAAAGGGTCAGACGTAGCTTGGTGAAAGGCTCTTTATCAAGCAAGTCTAGCTACCGGCGTGCGCGTGCGCGACCGACAACCACAGCCACCAATCGTCGTCGTCGTCTTCCGTACCAGCGGAGCGTCTGCCATTCACATTCAGTACAATATATATATCTATATATATATATATATATATAGAGAGAGAGAGAGAGAGAGAATTATGTCTCCTGTGCTATAGCTTAAAACCCGGAAAAACATGTCGTAGTGAACCAGACATAGGTGCAAAAAAGATGGAATTAAAGCCTTCCGCCACCGCATCTGTGCGTCTATTCGCAGTTCCCAATAATTCAATAAAAAATTGGCAAGGCTTGCACTAAGCTGCGCAAGGCTTGAAACAGCGAAACTAAACGATTCTAAAGACTAATCTGGTTGCTTCTAGGTTCTTTCTAGGCCTTAGCTAGATGATAAAGGTTGTTTCAAGGTTGCTTCTAGGTCGTTGCTAGGCCATAGCTACGTGATACTAGGTTGTTACTGCGTTGATTCTCAGCGCAGAGAGGTTCGAGTTAAACTACAGACAGTCGCAAACACGACATGGATGCAGTCATGTTCCGTCCTGGACAGAAGAATTCGCTTTCCCAAAAATCCCCGCATAAAAAAGTTTATATATATAGATATATATATAGTGTTCGACGTGTTTCAGGCTCTTCCCATCGCTTTCTCTTGTTTCCTGCCCAACTAAAAGCATCGCCTCTGAGATCGGCTTTTAATACTACGAAGGAGCTACCTTAGAGCTCGCTTTAAGCGGTATGCGATGCGGAAGGAATGCTGTACATGCTCATGCACACGGCCACTGCATAAGAAGAAAAGTTTATTATTGTTTTTTTTTGTTACTGAGTGACGTGGCGTACACTAATGTGCCTAGCAGACGCTCTGTATCTATATGCACCACATTTTGTACAAAAAGCACGTCAACTTTTCAATAATGGTGACTAAATATTGTGAAATAAAACAAGCTTTTGGGGTGGTATTTAACATTTTATTGACTTGATTAGGAACGGTTCTGCAAACTACCGTAAAGAAAAAAATAAATAAATGTGAAGTGACTGGAATATATATTGACTGGGTCTTTAAACCCAGTCAATATATATTGACGGGGTTTTTAAAGACTATGGTCTTTAAAAACGAACCTTAGAGGCTGTGGTTTGGCGCGCTACATGCGCCAGAAACGATTGCGACATGCGAAAGCCTCATGTCCACAGTCTTTTGATCGTTATAAAAAAAATTTCACCGCCCCTCAAAATTCCCTGCAATATCGCGAAGATTCCCTTTTTTCTCTTTCCTCCAAAATGACTGTCGAAAATTCCATGAAAAAGGGAAAATTCCCTGCACGGAACATCACTGCATGGATGTCGGAACTCCAGAGACAGAAACTCGCGCTGAAATGAAGCTTTCGCACCTTTCATAGCTCTACGGGCACGTCGTCGTTGCTGTAGGCCTTCCATCGCTTCCGGTCTTCTGCAGCCGCCGTTGCCTTTCCCGTTCCCTAGTTTTCTCTCGCTGTACGTACTCGGGGCCTTCGGCTCACCGCCGTCGCGTCGCAGCCATTTGTTGGGCTCTCGGCAGCGCAACACTTCTGTCGCTAAGCCCTCCAAGCTTTTTCCGTCCTCCATGCCGGGCATTGGACCTTCGCCCACGTACTCGGCAGCGCAACACTTCTGTCGCTAAGCCCTCCAAGCTTTTTCCGTCCTCCATGCCTGGCATTGGACCTTCGCCCACGTACTCGGCAGCGCAACACTTCTGTCGCTAAGCCCTCCAAGCTTTTTCTGTCCTCCATGCCTGGCATTGGACCTTCGCCCACGTACTCGGCAGCGCAACACTTCTGTCGCTAAGCCCTCCAAGCTTTTTCCGTCCTCCATGCCTGGCATTGGACCTTCGCCCACGTACTCGGCAGCGCAACACTTCTGTCGCTAAGCCCTCCAAGCTTTTTCCGTCCTCCATGCCTGGCATTGGACCTTCGCCCACGTACTCGGCAGCGCAACACTTCTGTCGCTAAGCCCTCCAAGCTTTTTTCCGTCCTCCATGCCTGGCATTGGACCTTCGCCCCCGTACTCGGCAGCGCAACGCTTCTGTCGCTAAGCAACACTTCTGTCGCTAAGCCCTCCAAGCTTTTTCCGTCCTCCATGCCTGGCATTGGACCTTCGCCCACGTACTCGGCAGCGCAACACTTCTGTCGCTAAGCCCTCCAAGCTTTTTCCGTCCTCCATGCCTGGCATTGGACCTTCGCCCACGTACTCGGCAGCGCAACACTTCTGTCGCTAAGCAACACTTCTGTCGCTAAGCCCTCCAAGCTTTTTCCGTCCTCCATGCCTGGCATTGGACCTTCGCCCACGTACTCGGCAGCGCAACACTTCTGTCGCTAAGCCCTCCAAGCTTTTTTCCGTCCTCCATGCCTGGCATTGGACCTTCGCCCCCGTACTCGGCAGCGCAATGCTTCTGTCGCTAAGCAACACTTCTGTCGCTAAGCCCTCCAAGCTTTTTCCGTCCTCCATGCCTGGCATTGGACCTTCGCCCACGTACTCGGCAGCGCAACACTTCTGTCGCTAAGCAACACTTCTGTCGCTAAGCCCTCCAAGCTTTTTCCGTCCTCCATGCCTGGCATTGGACCTTCGCCCACGTACTCGGCAGCGCAACACTTCTGTCGCTACTGCAACAACTAAGGCCACGCGTGGTACGACGAAATGCAACAATGAAAGGTAACAGGCAAATGTGTCAATGCAAAATTACACGTGACCTCGATGAAAGATCAGATTACTGTACCAGAAATAGCTGATCGCCGGCGAGCCCTTGATCGGCAGGGCATAAGTTATAAGAACACTGCCCTAGCAAGTACGCATTTGGCCAGCGCACCTTCGAGAGCCTTACTTGTGTACGCCCGCATTTCTGTACACTCGCTGTTGCCGGTATTCCTCAATGCAAAACATTTTCTTACTGCAGTTTGAGCGTTTCTATCTAGCCGCTTACGTCTGGTAGCTCTCGTAATCGCCGCCTTAACTTGGGGTTGACCAAACTTAGTGTGCAGAGGGTTCGAAGAACATGTCTGGTTGGTCATGACATCAATAACGTGAAAACCCCGTCGCGTACGTCGTCAAACCCTTTCCCCCAGACACGTGGGGCAGATACCCGTATACCACGGGCCGCGGTATACGGGTATGCGC
This sequence comes from Rhipicephalus appendiculatus, assembly GCA_030522465.1. NCBI lineage: Eukaryota > Metazoa > Arthropoda > Arachnida > Ixodida > Ixodidae > Rhipicephalus > Rhipicephalus appendiculatus. Next base: position 16,804 of record JALIZH010020072.1, read on the forward strand.
CACAGATGTTTGACAGTTCATATCTACCCAGGAATGGCGAGAACTGACTCTGGTTATTCAAATGCGATAGCGTTAGGAAAAACTGACATCGGCATTGTTGACCCGATGAATGCAAAGAATAAATATGAAGATCCCAGCAGGAACCGAACTCAAGAATTCTGCGTGGCAATCAAGTATTCTACCTCAAAGACACGCCAGGTCTTGGAACTGCTTTGCAAGAAGACCATATACAGGCGTAATGTTGGTGCAATGTCAATTGCGGTTGCAGTGTTGGCTATCTAATGTTATAAGCATTACACATGTACTCCTATGATGCAGGTGTCGCGTCAGGTTAACGTCAATTGTATAATTAAGCGCCATCCACTAAAGTTGGTATACGTAGCATTAGCGAGGGCTACCATTCTCGCAAGCACAAGCACTACATATGAACTTACCGCTTCTCGTGTTAGTAATACCTATGTTGCTGTTGGCATCGTTACGGAACTGTAAACATATAAAACATATGCGACTGTTAAACATATGTCTGTGCGTAGAACATTTGTACATATATTTAGCGTCGTTTATTAACGTCTCGCTCAATAAAAGGATTACAGCACAGTCACCTTCCCTCCGTATGCTTCGCATAACATCGATTGCCATGGTACGTGGGATCTGCTGTATTATTATTTTTTTTTGTGTATGCTGCCGCCCCCAACGAAGCCTGTAAGTCACAGAAGCTTCATTTGACGAAATATAATTGGCAGGCCTGGGCGCTGTTGGCTTTCTTGCGGCGAGGTCATAGCTATCTCGAGCACTGAAATCGCACCACCAAGGAGCTGAAAACCCACACACATATCAATTCAGTAGTCACTTGTACGATCAGATATATTCAGAAAAGCCACCATTGGGAATGCTGCAAACACTGACCAATAACTTCAACGCGCTTACGTTCTCGTCGCCTGAGGAGAACGTGGCCGGAAGTACTTGAGTATTATTACGTTCATTTACTGTTTATTACGCAGAAACGGTACATCTTTGTCTTGGTTTCAACGTTATAAAAAGATAATATTTTACGGTGCATCGAATTCCTTAAGAACCAGGTTTCCATGCACACACCACGTAGACCACAAGAGCAGGTAGTGAAAAAATGTGCTGTAAAATTTACTTGTCGAAAGCTGAGCACATATGTCTCAATAAAAGGAGAGATACGCAAAGTATTCCCATTAAGATGTATTTATATATATCTTTAGAGTATACACATTCAGAAATAGTCTCCCGACTTCTTCCAAACTATAGTTACATTTTTAACTTCGTACTAACTATAAGTTTTCTACATAGTTTCGAAAACCAATGGCGTTAGTTAATTTTAGCAAAAGGACAGCTAAAGAACTACATTTTCGAAGCAAAGTTGGTTTAGTGCCAAACTATTAAAAAAACAATACAACGTTAAAATAAAACAGAACACATTCGTTCGGCTAAGTAGCATTCAGAACATTTTATCGACGTGTACTTAGCTTATTCTTTGCTTGCCAATTGAACTGAAAGCTGCATTTCTTCTTTGTGAACTATTTTGTTTTGTGAGTTGTGGCTGGGTGCCACTTTTTGTCAACGCCTCTGTATTCTGCGTAATACTTATTGGCGTTTTACGTCCCGAAACCACGATATGATTATGAGGAATGTCGTAGTGGAAGACAGCGGAAATTTCTATCACCTGAGGTTCTTTAACGTCCACCTAAATCTAAGCGCACTGATCTCTAGCATTTCGCCTCCATCGAAAGGCGGCCTCCAGGGCAGGGACTCGACCCCGCGACCTGTGGGTTAGCAGTCAAGCACCTTAACCAAAGACCACCGCGGTGCGTGCCTGTGTACTCTCTCACACTATAATGACACTCGATAAGATTAAGGGTTGCATGTTTTGTGCGTGTGTTTGTCTTTCTTTCAGTCAATCTACGATTGAGGTTTGTGGCTAAGGTTGTGACTGTTATAGGAAAAAAAGAAGCTGCGTCAGTTCCCCTTCGAATTTCCCTTTAACAATTGGTAATACTAAGGAACAAGATGCGCGTGCTATGGCTTCCAGATTATTACTCACCAAATGTTAACACGCCGGTGTTGATAAGAGTACAACTACGCTGCAAACAGCTGTGAACTCGGCAATACTTGTAAAAGATATAGCGCCATTCACATGAATGCTGCAACACCGCAAAGCTGTGACGTGCGATTTCTCATCGTAAACGTTACATCAGCTTGCACCTTTCAAAGAGACAAAAGCAAACACATCTCTGAGCGTTCCAGCTATTTCCAGAGCTTTTTAAATTATTGCGCATGAGAAAGACAGATACCCTGTGGAGTGTTAAAGCGGTGGAATTGATACCAAGCCTTACAATTTCAAGGCGCACTTAATTCATCGAAAAGCTTAGTATTCCAGGGGTTCTGAATTTCACGTTATATGTGCATCATTTAAATGTATTCCTCTTCTTTTTCAGATTTCTAGTTGTATTGATTTGCCTCATCTTCAGCGTCCTGTCCACCATCGACCAATACAGCGATTTCGCCATGTCATCTTTGTACTACATGGTAACGTGTACTTTTATACTAAGCTTTATTTACGTCTAATCAGTAACAAAATAGAACGACCATTAATGGCAACTAACAATCCTTGCACGTGGAGCTGCCGTAGCTACAGAAATAAGAGCATGGATAGAACGATTGAAATGAAAATGATAGCTGCGATGTTCAGAGATAGGAAAACAGCAAATTCGTTCAGTGAGCAAACAGGGGTAGCCGATATCTATCGTATATATTAAGAAGGGAAAGTGGACCTAGACATGTCACGTTATCAGAAGGACAGATACCCTGTGGACAAAGAGATGGGAAGCGTAGCTAAGGACGTTAAATGGCTAGATGGGGTAACGAATTAAGAAATTTGGAGGCGTCAGATGGAATTCAACGGCGCAGGAGAGAGTCGGTTAGAGACCATTGGGAGAAGTCTCCGTCCTGCGGTGGACACAAAATCGGCTGACGATGATTATGGTGATGATGAGCATGCATAGCTTAAGTCTTCGCGAGGTGAGGTTTCAGCGAGCGAATACACTCATTTGAGAAATACCGCTGTGGAGTTAGGTTGCAGGTGTATGACTTAGGTGCGTTCCAAAAGTAGGCAGTGTGCTTATAAACAAGTTTTTTTGCAAAGGATGTATGGTCCGATAGAGTTTAAGAGGTCTGCAGAGGCCCCACCCAGACGACCGAACCACGGCAGCTGATCGCTTCTGCGATTAAAGAAATAGTTCCGTTCATGCACGCGGCAATGTTCACTGAAGGCGGGGCCACTGGCGTTACGGCGGATGACGCCATTCTGGAGTGCGCACCCATTGGTGCAGGCTTGTGCGCATTCACCTTTGAGGAGGAAACGCCACGGACTTCTTAAGTTGTATCCGGCTATAGTATATAACCTTACTGATTGCAATACTACTGTTGCGCTGATTACATAAGCGCTCTGTTTGCTATTCAGCGTTTATCAAGGCAAGAATGGTCATCCAGCTACCATTTCCAAATATTCGTCCCCGCAATCACTGTGCGTGTCACAGTTGTGTTTTGGGCAGTTCGTTTGCTACTAATTTGTCGTAATGCTATAAACAAATACAAATTTCCGATAAATTACTGCGCCTGTGTAGCGCAGCCTTTGAATAGTCAAGAATAGGCAAGGACTAAAACTTAACCTCGACGTCATTCCTGTACCGATGAGTTCGCCAGAAGTATGTGCTGAAGCAGTTGTAGCATTAGCGTAACATAACTTCGACTTGCACTTAGCCCTCTAATATACACATGACATCATAATTATCTGTGCTTTGAAGAAAGTAGGAAACCTTTGTTTGAGAATGCTAATGTATTTTTAATGACGCCCAGAGGCAGATGACGGCTTCCTTGCTCTGTACTCCATTAGGAATGTGGCGGATCCCAGCAGTTCTTGTCAAAATCCGTTTCGCAATTGTGCTTTGTTCACAGAGCAGAGCTGTGTCACCAGGTCCTTAATTGCGTAAAATATGGTTACTTAATGAAGACTGAACATCAGAAAATGAGCTACCAGGCAGTGCTTAGTTAAGAGCGAAGTTGAGGCAACTATATCGGAGAAGTCTAGCGCGCTACTAACCACAATACGAAATAAGAGACAGGTGGGCGAATTGGCTCAGGTTTACAATGATGTAAAAGGCAGCGCTAGAACGTATTAAAAAAAACGAGAACAAGAGAGGACTAGTGCTGCACTCACAACTCAGTTATGAGCACAGCGCTTGTCCTGTCTTGTTGTCGTCCTTTGGTATTCGTTCTAGCGTTACCTTTTACGTCACTACTAACCACAGTCGATCTAGGCGCAAACTTTCATTAGGTGTAGCTAGCATCACTCATATTGCGTTCTTCGTTTACCTTTTCAGGAGATTTTTCTCGTAGTCTTTTTTGGAATGGAGTACTGCGTCCGGCTCTGGGCGGCCGGATGTCGGAGCAAGTACCTGGGATTCTGGGGCCGGCTGAGGTTTGCCCGAAAGCCCATTTCTATCATAGGTAAGTAAACTATCATGTCTCTTCAGCCTGACCAGTCGAGGCACTCAGCGGTGCATCGTGCAATGTCCGACTTGGAACTGGATAATGCAAGAGCCTTGTTATACGTCGTGTTAAGGAGTCCAATAGTTCTCTTTTGTTTGTTGTCAACTCCGAGTCAACTTTCATTCTTCCTTTTCCTCCAAAGGAATAAGCAGGAATATGTCGACACCACCTAACGGCGCTGTCACTCTTTTTATATGCAAGTTTTATGGAAACATGCAACAAGTTGCGCAAACCCTGAATGGCAAAAAAAAAAGAAACTCAATATTCGGAGAAGACCGCATACCACTATTCGTTAAAACACGAAACATAAATATAAGAAATATGGCACAACCTGCAAAACTTCATGGGTAGAGTAGAGATGCACAACGTGTTGTGCGCTAGAAAATGTGCATCCTATCCTATGGCCTGCATAGATAGGCTGCATACAATGAATACATATATATCAAGAAAAATTTTTAAAGCACCAAGTGGACGTTTTTAGCAGGCAGCTATTAACCATAGCTCAAGCAGGAATTACACTGAATGGTGTGCGTCTAAATGTGATCAATATTCACAAAGCCCATTTTATTATGTTAGTGTTGTCGCGTGCAATGTAACCATCGCAGCAACATTCTCGGTGGCACTTCCCACACGTCAAATAGAATATACGCACTTTTTAACCGCAGTGACTAGGCTTCACTCTGTTGGCTTTTAATAAGACTGTCATTGTGCGCAAATGTGCACATTCGAGAAGATCCTCAGAATTTAACGCTGTCTAACAGGCACTATGTCGCGCCTACGCATAAAACTCACACGACTACCCCAGAAGTAATCCATCACATTTCATATAATGTTTGCAAGATCACCTATTTCACGTTCACTCTCTCTATTAAATGAACTAACCAGATGGCCTGCAAACGTTGCAGAAAAGTGTGAGATTTTAGGAGGACAGGCTTCATACTTTTACAACGTGTGAATCAGATTTGCTTACATGCGCTAAGGCGTCAACCTTCTTTTAAAAAAATTGGGGGACCCTTAAGCTTCGCCTTTAAGAGTTCAACGCGATAGCGATATCCCGTCCCTAGTGCGTACTTCAATCACTTAGTGCATACTATGTAATGGGTAGTATGCTTTAAACCAGGAGAAATTATGCGCGGCAAATGTGGGAAATGTTTTCGAACTTGCTATGCACCCACTACGTGGTGTTAAGGGAATACGCGCAGTAACGTGTGTGCCGTTTGTAATGGGTGTCTGGCTTTAAACTATGGAATCGTTATGATAGTCACATATTCTGACGCCCGATGGCAATGTACGCTTGTACCACGCAATATTCCTGGGATATTACATCTTATATTGCGACGCCTATATAAAAGACGCTTGCGTTTGCGAAGCATGAAAGTTATTTTCACTGCATTTCCAAGCAGAGGAAGTTATTTTCACAGTATTTCCAAGCTGAGGCATGGCTTTGTGGTAGAACACCTGCTTGCCACGCAGACAACCCGGGTTCGATCCGCACTCGGACACGAAACTTTTTATTATATTTTATTTGCATCTTTCTCGATTTTTCGGCCACGGACAACATGATGATTTTTCGGTCACTGACAAGATGATGATTTTTCGCTCACAACCAACGACGCCGACGCCGACGCCGGAATATCTGCGAAACGAGCTCTTTAACGCTATCACGTTAAAATTGTTGACATCTCGATGTGGTAATGAAACAACATCGCGAGCTCTATTTTTCTTCACATCCGACAAAAAGAAGGAATGAACAATAAATAGTATTGAAGAAAGGAACCTCTAAACAATGGCCCTAGTATTAGCCCAACAAATGTTCCTAAGATACAGATGCACATGTTATGCGCAAGGGAGGGAGCATGGTGGTCGTGCCAAACATAGACAGAAGAGAAGAGAACCACACGGGACAGACGCTAAACTTCAACTGGTTTCTAAATCGCAGAAATCACATGCTTGAAAACTAACATAAAAAGCAACTACGGCAATCCCCCCAGCGTGATAACACAAGAAACTACTACACATTCTGCTAGCTCAGTAGACGAGAAGAACAGGCACCAACAAGGTCCTGTGTCTTTCTTTCGATCACTCTTGATGCACACGCGCATGCCTACACCTTTTCCAACAACTGTATTTCATTTTGTAATAGTGCCGATTCAATGCATTCAGGAAAAGCATACTGGTACCACCTTTTTGAAAACTGGGCCTGCAGTTATCAGAACCTCTACTTCTTTCTTTTGGAGCCACTACTCTGGGGTACAATCACAGGGATGTTTTAATTGCCGTTCAGGAATATATCACTGCGACTAAATGAATCTCTCGCTAAATTGCACGTGCATTACATATTTTATTACTGGCAATTGGCACTTCATATCAATAATTAATTAACTAACGCACCTAGGAATGACACATAGAAGTAAGTATCGAGAAAAGTCACCTTCCACTCGGCCAATCCCCTCCACTGGGTATGAGCCATGACCGTAGGAAAACAACAACACGGAAGACAGGCTGATACAGGAATTTCGAGTGAGGTTAACCGGAAGACAAATATCCTGTATGCTACCTTGCACTGGGAAAGGGGTAAGGAGAGACAGAAAACTAAGAGGGATGAGAGTTATAGAGTCAGGAAGATAAGTCGAAACACACACACAACGGGACCGTCATTTCCGTTCAACAAGGCAGGTCACTCGCAGAAACTTTAGCAGCACCTTCGTCGCTTTCTGGTGTCAAGCGCGAACGTTGCAGCATTCTACAAGACCGAATCCTCAGAAAGCAGATGGCCGTCGAGGCGTGCAAACACAGCAGGATTGTTTGCTCGGCTAGGAGTGGTTTATTGGCGATACATTTTCTTGCTAGTGAGGTTACACTTCATACGATTTTATTTTAGGGGCGAAGCTCCTTAGGGTGTGGGTCTGTCCCTCCTCTGTAGTAGTAGTAGTAGTAGTAGTAGTAGTAGTAGTAGTAGTAGTAGTAGTAGTAGTAGTAGTAGTAGTAGTAGGTAGGTAGCCACGTATAGTGGAATGTACCCACTCCACGTGATAAAGATGACGATGACGCAGTATAGTGGAATGTACCCACTACACGTCATAACGATGAAGTATAAGCGCGTTCCAGTATAGTGGAATGTACCCACTACACGTGATAACGATGACGATGACGCTGATGACCATGAAGTATAAGCGCGTTTCAGACCACACATTCTCTTTCTGCCATGGATGAAAACGATCGAGCTTCGCCCACTCATCATCATTCACTTCGTGGATATGGCGTGATTTTTTTTTACTTTCTTTCTCATTTCAGATCTCATCGTCGTCGTCGCTTCTGTTGTGGTCCTAGTGGCCGGCTCGAACGGCCAGGTGTTTGCTACCTCAGCTATCAGGTAAGGAGCATTTCTGGCGAATGTAGTACACGTAGCACCGAATAATATATGTCTGTTTTTACACATAGAAAAATTTTATCGCCCGAAAGTAGACGCAGTAAAAAGAAGGTAACATACCGAAGCTCACGTTACACTCATAACTTGGTTTACTCTTCGCATGACAGGTATTTTATAATTACAGAACAAAGGTGAATACCTTTTAGTAAGCCTAAATTTACGCGTTTGTAGGTTACCGTCCGGTAGTTAGTCACTTGCTTAAGTATCACTATGGCACGAGGGGTGTCAGTCTCGTAAGACATGGCAGCTTAAGTCCGGCGGAAGAAACCGTGCAATGATAAAACATTAACATAGATATCACATAGACATTTTACAATAAGTAAGACATGAAAAAGAGAGATTATAAATCAACCGAGACATTTAATAATAAGTAAGACATGAAAAATAGAGATTATAAATCAACATTTTGTTGTGTATCTCATGGCAAATCAAACTGTAAGCGCGACACGTAATCAAGAAACCGAATCAGCTATGAATTGGGGAAGTACTGAAGGGTGAGAAATATTTAAAATGTAATACTGTCTTTGTAATGAAAGTATCCGCTGCATGTGAATAGTATACTCATTGTTTCAGGACTGTTGCTGCATATAAAGAAACGAAGTTTTTTGTTGTTGCTAGTAGAGCTGCCAGTATTAACGCTTTCGCCGCCGTGTAAAAACAGAAGAAACCTGCGCCGAATTTATTGCTCAATTTGTGGAGCTTTCTTTTCTGAATAAAAGGGTACCATTCTTTCAATTCAATGGGGTTCTTTTATTTCACAAATTGCGTAAAAAATATAACTGGAAGGTGGTATCACCGCATAGCATTACAATTAAAGAAGGTAATAAAGCGAAAGCTGAGGCACAAATGTCACAACATGGCCAAGTGTCGCCATCTAGCGTTAAGAAGCACAACTACGACAAGTATAATTGCCATTGGTTCCATGTGAGACCAATTTTTGTTGATCACGAGTGTAGACGTCATAGGTCATTTCGTGACGAAATTTCATGACGGCAATACTCGTCCACGGGGGGCGAAAGGGTTAAAGGGGTACTGACACAAAAACTTTGTCCTCGCGTTTTTTTTTTTTTTTGCTGCAATGTGTTGCTGGTGGCCTGTTAGTCATAACACGGCACATCGTTTGCTGCAGCGCGCGACAGATAATTAATTAAAGGCTCCTCATTACCAACCAGTTTCAGTTTCGGTTTTAGAGAGCTCCAAAAAACGGCAAGCCGCCGGGTGCAACTATCACCACCTAGCGTGTGCAGCTCTAGACCACGTCAGCACACAGAACCGTGACGCAATTCCGCACGGTCCGCATCAAGAAAACAGGAAACGGAACAGAAGTGTCGCCAAACACAAAAATTTCAAAGCGTTCGCCGCGGCCACGGACTCGCGACCAGCCGCCGAGAGGTACAAACTGCTGGAACAAACGCGGCAAAAGAAAAATGGCTGCTATGACGTCATCACAACTTGTTTTATTGACTGCAGCGTGTTGACGTGAGGGAAGTAAGGGGGTTCCCATGGGGTCCCTTTTCATGGTGTGAACACCTTCAAAATTCGAACTTCAAAATTGCTGTAAAATAACATCCAATCTATATTCGCTGCTGATATTTTGCAGATGACATACGCTTGTTCACGGGAATCTATCCCGCAGGGTATCTCGGCGTCAAAATTTTGTGTCAGTAGCCGTTTAAAACTACTAAAACTGCTATACCTATCAAAAATGACGTATGAAGATCGTACCTCTCCTGCTGTCCACAGGGGAATCCGCTTCCTCCAGATACTGCGTATGCTCCACGTCGACCGACAGGGAGGCACCTGGAGGCTGCTCGGTTCAGTAGTGTTTGTACATAGGCAGGTGAGTTGGCCAAGGGTTAGGCCGTACCTGAAATAAAGCACACACTTGTTTATTCGTTAGTAGGAAACACTGTCGCGCTAGTTGGTCTCTCATCATAACAAGGTCAAATTAGCGCAAATGGAGAAGGATGCGGAAAGATCAGGCGAGCAAGGACAGGTGCTACTAACAACTGGTTACTGAGAAAACGCCCACGGATATATACTTATTCTGTCGCACAGGACACATCATGAAAACACCGCGGGAAAAAATACGAGGCTCTTTCATCTGTGGGACCATCTCACGTTATATATATATATATATATATATATATATATATATATATATATATATATATATATTTCTATGAGTATTCTCACAATGAATGGCTTTTAGTCCGCTTCCAAGGAGGCTCTTTGTACTCTTCACACCCTTGGTACAAAACATCAACAGGATTATCCATTATTAATCCAAAATAATACAGCAGTGAAATCGACGTTCACGGACAACGTAGTCGTAAATTAGCTCGAAAGCCAATACTCTAGATTAAATTATAAAATATGAGTGCGTAGGACAATGTACATGTGATGTCGCAGAATGGATGGCAAGCACATCACTCATGAATACACCCTCTCAACCCATGAGAACATGACCATAAAAATTGTTCGCTTATGGCACAGCTTAGCGTACTCTAGAAGCTGGTTTTGTATAACACCATGTTATTCGTACGCAGGAGCTCATCACAACGCTGTACATTGGTTTCCTCGGCCTGATCTTTTCGTCCTACTTCATGTACTTGGCCGAGAAGGACGCGATGGGCATCGAGGGAAAGTCGGATTTTACAAGTTACGCCGATGCCCTCTGGTGGGGAGTGGTAAGTGTTCCCTGCTCGACCGTGCCCTCTTTTGTGCGACTCCAAATGTAGTGCTCGCCACTTGTCTTCAATCGCTTCGTCAATGAAAGTCCCAGACGTGCGGACGCTTGCTCCGCGCGTCGGAACTATAGTGTGGCAGATTGTCTTCGCCGTTTAGTCAACATAGGTCTCAGACGTTCGCAGGGTTCCCGTTGGTGGCTACTTTTCGCTAAATTGGCTACTTTTGGACCCCGTTGGCGATGCAAATTTCCAGTTGACGCCATGGCTCTTTTTTAAACTAGTGGTTTTACTTATTCAGAATGGTTTTATTTATTCATCAATAGTAAAGGCTCTGTTGATAATACCGCTTCTGTTCAATTTGGCTAGAAATTCGGCGATAATATCAAATGACATGGCTACTTTGGCTACTTTTGGCGTGAGTTCTGGCGCCTTTTCATGTCCACCCAACGGCAACCCTGGACGTTCGGAAAACTATACCGCACGCCTACTACTATGTTCGCAGATTGTCTGCGGAGTGTCTTTGTCACTAGATCACTAAAAGTCGAAGATACGCAAACGCCTTCTATGCGCTACTTAACGTACTACGCCCACAGATTGTCTTTCTCGCCTGGCCGATAGAGGTCGCGGATGTGCGGACGCCTGCTCCCCACTTTCCTCAAATATTACTCTTCTCTCTTCTAATTTTGAATAACCGAACTCCGAATGTGCTCTTTTCGCGCGACATAACTGCTGCACCCGGACATTAGATTCGTCGCTTGGTCAATGAAGGTCGTAGACGTGCGGACGCCTGCTCCGCCATGAGTAACGTGTGCAAGGCTGTTCCGCATTTCGTAACTGACTGCT
>JALIZH010020073.1:0-31114 GCA_030522465.1 Rhipicephalus appendiculatus
AGGAACTGCAAGATTAGTATTGTTTAATTAGTACTGTGCACAATTTTTAATTTGCAGTGTGGTCACATGCATAGTGTGCACGTAAGTAAATCTTCCCTGCGCAACAAAGTTGATGCAGTGAAGCCGGCAAAGTTTTGTGTAAATGTTGCTTGGAGCCAAAGAAACTAATCAGAGCACACTTGAATATGTTCTTTGCATCTAGAGAAATCTTATGCAAGACATAGATTACACACTGCAAATTAAACAAGTAATGCAAAGTATTTGACTGCGCTTACAAGCCACACCGACAATGCTTCACTACATAATATCTGACCTAGATTGTGCCAATATGTTTAATTTAGCTTTTCCATATGTTTTCACAACCGAACCTCTCACGCATTTTTTGGGATATTCTGTTCCTGTCATGCCTTCAATGCCTGATATTATTTTTCCACCAGTCGGAATATCTGCACTGAGTGACAATCATGAGTTATCCTCATCAGCTGGTGCTGGCAAAATTACCTCGAAGCTTTTAAAAAACATCAAGTACATCTCTTCCATGTATTTAAACCTGCTGTACTCACAACCATTATCATTAGGCACTCTTCCAGGCAAGTGGAAAAACAGCAAGGTAGTTCCAGTCTACAAATCAGGTAACTGTCAATCACCCATAAACTATCGCCCGAAAATCAATCACTGGTGACCCTTGCAAAATCATGGAACACATCATGATTTTCTTATGTCATGAATTTTTTGGACAGCAATAACTTTTTTCCATCTGTCACAACATGGCTTTTATAACAGTCTATGGTGTGACACCAAACTTGCTTCAATTATACATGATCTCTACTCAAATCTTGATGGTAACATTGTAACCGAGATATTTTTTTCTTGACTTTACGAAGGTATTCGATAAAATAGCTCATCAATGATCACTTGCACCCTAACGTCATAACATGGATGAAAGAATATTTTTGTAATAAATCACCATCGGTCATTATTAACAGTACTGTTTCAAAATTTCTTCCAGCAACATCGGGCATCCCCCAGAGTTCAGTATTATGTAACCTCATATTGTCAATATATATGAATGATCTACCAGTGCATGTTTCCTCTCACATTTGAATGTTTTATGATGACTGTGTTCTTTATTTATCTATCAATAACAGTAACATTCTCATTTCATTGCAGAATGACTTCATGCTAAGAACAGGTGTGACCACTGGATCGTGGTCTTAAATCCTAAAAATGTACATCCATGTCAATTTCTCACAGCCATAACCGTCATCATTTCCTTTTACACTTGATAACACCCTCATTGAGACTGTCAACTCATTCAAGTAGTACTTCAGGCATTACAATCACATGACCTCAATCAGCTGGTGCACACGTACATACATGTGACCAATATCACATCATCTCCAAACGAAACTTTCGAATTTCTGAAACGTAACATTTGCAGTGCTCCTCAACATGTAATATTACTTGCATACATAACATTGGTTCTACTTAAACTTGAATATGCATCACCCATATGGAATGCTCACCAGATCTACGTCAGCAGCGCTTTATAATCCACAAAGAATTGCGTCGTAAGAGGTATTTATTCATCATTCTCATTCAATATCAGCATTTCATTATTAAAAGCTGATTCTAGATTGGACCGCCCAGCACATTGTTGTCATATTGCAAACTTATGATGATATGATAAATTCTACAACAGTTTACTTCCCCATACACCTAACAATCTACCTCCTTCATGCATTTCACTGGCACAGGCCATACACGTAACGTTGCTCGCCCCAAGTGCGTACTGTCGCTGGCTGATCATCATTTTTCCATCGAACAGCAAAAAACGTGAATGGCCTTCCCTACCACATCGCTTCCATCACCACCTCACTTGCACTCATGGAAGAAGTAACAAGATTTTTTTTCGTTAAAAATTACTCTGATTTTTTGTTTGTATAACTGCCCCTTATGGAATACCCCTCCTGGGTCATTAATGTAAGGAAATGAAATGACATTAAGTATGCTATTTTCATTTGACATGCATTACATTTATCAAATGTTGTTTTATTTGCATGTGTAAGCCACCGATATATTATCCCCTTATAAACTTTTTTTTTTTGATAATTGTATTTTACCACCACACGGCATCAAGCAAAAAAAAATGGTGCTACAACTTTCAGTTGCAACAGTGGTAATTGGAGCTGGCTTTAATTAGAAGAGGCACAATAAAACTCTTTTTTATTATTTACTTAACAATACTTAAGGCCTTAGAAGGCCCAGACAGGAGTGTAAAAGACGAACAAAGAGTGCCAAGCATGTAGGTAATCTATAAGTAATGTACAAAGAGGAGCTGTATAAAGTGAATTCTATGAACTAGTAAAGAAACACTGAAGAATGCAATACAGAGAAAGAGGATGCACAATACAAAAATAATACAATGAGGAAACTACTTATATAATGCACAAAAAATGTCAGCAAACAAACGGAGCTCCATTTCAAAACAGAAAGGACTAAATTTAGGTAGTAATGGATTGGATAGAGTCGATGTTGATAGAGTGTGCCATGAGGTAAGCTGTTCCAGTCAGTTATTGTTCAAGGAAAAAAGTAACACAGAAAGACTTTAGTTCTAGCTTTATAAGGGGTTAATTAGGCAGAGTGGTGATGTTTTGTTCAGCAGACAGTGAGTGACTTTTTATAAGGTTCGGGAGGAAAGACAATTTAGTAAGAATAGATATTTAAGGCCGTGGATTTTTTTCTTTTCTTCGTCACAAAGACTGAATGTTGTGTTGCGTCATTAGGTCACTTGGAGAATCACTGGAGTGATATTGCATGAAACTTGGTAGATTTTAATTTTTTTGTTATCAATAGGACATCTTAATATTGACACTAAAACTTATGTTGTTCCCAGGCAAACCAGCAATGTCACATCAAGTAGTCAATTTGTGTTATCGGTTCCAAAATCCTATCTTGACGTGCACACGTATTCTTTTTTTTCCCCAAACGATAAAAGAGTAGAAGCATTTGCCAGTGTCTGTATTGAGTTCGACGAGCATTGGAAGCTTTGAAGAGCAATCTTTTATAAATTGATTATTGCTAGTGTTCTACGTGCATTGTCACGGTGTTCGAAAATACTTCAAATTATTTCACATTGCATACTACGCCACCGTCACAATATCCGTATGTATGTTTTCTACAGCATTGTTCTTATTTTGGTTTTGTTTTGAAAAAAATATGTATTTTTTTTAGTTTTGTCTTCATTATAATACATTGTACTTGTTCTTGCGTTATCTGCACATTCGCTGTACCTAACCTGTTGCGGCTATGATGGCCAACAGTATTTGGAAATAAATAAATATTTAGGGAAGATGACCCTTACTGCCTTATGTTGGATCCTTTCTTGCACGTCGATGTTAGACTTAGTATAAGGATCCCATACAATATCTGCATATTGGAGTTTAGGACAGACATGAGAGGTATAGCAATTACACAGGTCTCAGAAGGAGCGTGTTTTAATTTGTGTTTAATGTAGCGAAGTTTTTTGAAAGCTGAGTCACAAAGGTGAGAGATGTGTACGTTCCAAATGAGAGTTCTGAATGAGATTATTTATTATAACCCCGAGGTACTTGTATTCATCAACCTCAATAAGTGGCGTAGATGCAAGATGATGGCTAAGCGACAGTTTATTAGTTTTTTTGTTGATTTTCGTAGATACTGTTTCAACAATGCTTAAGTTGCATATATATCCCAGTGGAGGCACCATGCTAATATATTTTGAAGGTTAGAGTTTATTGTAATTTGATCTTGCTGGTTGACAATCTCATTAAAAAGTAAATAGTCATCGGCAAATAGTTTTCTTTGTACAGGCTGAATAATAGTGCCAACAGTGTCATTCATACATGTTTAATAATAATGGTCCAAGAACATTTTCCTGGGAAATGCCAGACGTTACAGGAAGATTACTGGAAGAGCAATTAACAGCTTCACCAAATTGCCTACCGTTATTAAGATAAGCAGAAATCCACCTTACAAGATATAAGGGAATGTTTAGATAATCAAGTTTTTCTATTAGTTTCGTGCATGATGCGCAATCACTCTTTCCTAAAAATAAAAAATATGATGCCAGTTTGCCCTGATTCATCGAAAATGCTTGCAAGAATATGAATTACATTACTTAATTGGATTACAGTGGAGAGGCTCTTCCCTAAAACCATGCTGCATAGGACTTAGAATTGCTCAATCATGTAGAAACCTATAGTGACCTTGTCAGTAATAATGTGTTCTAAAAGTTTACAACACGAAGAGGTGAGTGATACAACACAGTAGCTGTCAACTAGTGATGATGGCCTTTCTTTAGTATCGGAATATTACAAGCAGGTAGCCAGTTGTTTGGGAGCACAGTCGATGATGCTGTGAGTTTAAGAATCACAATTGGCCATTATAGAATCGCAGCGTGAAATTACTTCATACAAAATGTGCTCTGCTAAATAAAAAAAAAAACAAGCCATCACTTACATGAGTGACAAATGGTTAAAATCACATATGGCCGCGGGTAGTAATAATAATTAGATAATAATAATAATTTTTATTTGCACAACAACGTGAACCCTCCAGTGACGTGCGAAGCTAGACAGAAAGGAGATACCCTTACGCGCGAGTGTCTACTGCCCCGTCACTGGGCTAGTAATTCGCAAGTGGGGAAAATTAGAAAACAGTGCAGTGCTTTGGCTAGGTTGCCATTGAGGGATCAGTTTTGACGCGAAAGCTTCAATGGCTCATTGAACGAAAAAGCCAGCATCTGTCCTGCAAAAAAGTTCCTAAATTTCCACTGGCTGTGACACCACATATCATATGTGCGCACTGCAATAGAGAAAATCAGAAAGAATGGGGAAAGTTCGGACTGCTTCGCCAGATGTTCTTTTGAGGGGAGAGGGCATCTCCACTACATCACACCAGACTATCTCGCAAGCCTGTCTCTGCTCTACTCCTGCAATGAGCTGTACTTATCTGTGCATTCCTTGATCACATATTCTCATGCTTGTCTGCTGATTTCATTTCGGTTATTGCTATAAAGAAAAACAATGAATGAAATCTTCCTGATGTATAGTATAGTATAGCAAGGGGAGGGAAAGGGAGTGAGGGGTGAGAAGAAGGGATGTGAGGGTGAGTATGGAAAGGAGGAGGGGAGATGGTAAAGCATAGCCATTATATATAGTATATAGCAAGGTGATGGGAACATGAAGGGAGGGTGAGGAGGATACAAAGGAGGAGTAGAGAGGTTAGTGTGGTGTCGTTCATTTTGTCTCCGCCGGACGGTGTATCCGGCGGCGATAAACAGTTAGAGCAAAGGAAAAAAAAGGGGTTCGACGGAAATTTGCTTTGCGGTAAAACATGCATGTTTGCCGTGAGCATATATACCGAGAGAGGCACTAGCTCTCACATGTGAGCTTATGCAAGTTCACACGCTTTGCGTTCAGTCACAGTACGAACCCTGCAGCATTCAGAACCGCTTCTCATCTGGCGATCTAAGTCATTTGTTGCCCCGAGGTTTATGACGAAGGTGGCAATTAGACCAGCTGTTAAAGAAGAAACTCTCAATTGAGCAGAATTGTGCCCAGAAAACCAAGTTCACTCGATCATTGTACACTCGCAATTTATCGGCCATCATGGCCACCGATAATCTAATCGCCGGTGGAACGCATCGTCTTTTTAACATGATCGAGTGATTGAACGTTATCGCGGAGGCTTAGCTACAGAATGAACTCGACTACTCGTGTCGTGCACGCAAATAGCTCTAAAATAGATGGGTTAATTCTCAAACTGGGTTTCGCTAAACCCCTGAGTTCCGTGAAACCCAGGACATCCGCGAGCAGCCAGAATAGTGCAACCTGCTTCCTCATTAGCAGCTAGAATTTATTTATTTAGACAAGCAAATCTGCATTGCATTTTGCATTTAACGAAACCATCGCACGCCGCATTCGCGGACCCGTGGCGACAGAACGCGCAGATCGCCGGTAGCGCTGGTAATGCATGCCCGTGATTCGTGAGTGTTCTAGCTAGATCAAACGACATTAACGAGCCCCTCGGCGTTTTATTCGTGGCTCATGGCGCGTCGGCGACTATGGCAGTTTTCCTACACGGTGATTTGCCACTGCTGTATGTTGGTTTTGTAATCAAAACGCGCAACGAGCGCTTTGGTACACGTAAGACGCGTCGCTTCGAGCATTTAGGCTTAGCTTTAAGCCTTTTGTTTTGCAAAAAATAAAACAGGCTTCTGTACCTCCGGCGCTTCGTTTGCGTGAACACACTGTTCATTCTGCGCGGCTCCTGAAGCATGCAGTGTATAAGAGGCGGGCGTTTTACGCGACGGGGACACAGGGAATCGCAAGTCTATATGCATTATCGGGCGTTCTACATCAACAGTGATATCAGCCCCCCCCCCCCCCCCTCTTCCGCTCCGCTTTCGATTGTCTTCATGCTCAAGAAAAATTGTTAGGGGTTGCGCGGCACTCTCGAAAAGTCGTTGGGGTTCCCCAAGGCCAGACAGTACCTGGTCTAAAGCAATCTAAATTTCTCAAACATTCCGGCGCGGCCTGCGCCGATCACATTTTTTGTGGGTCGATCTAGTTCTACACACCCAGGCAAAACCAACAATAAAATTATATATAGTGATCTCGGCCGTCTTAAACTACAGTTATAATTGTCACATGGACTTTACAGCTATATACATATATATTATGCAGCGAAGTATCGCTTGTATGCCTTGCACAACTTCTTTCATTTGCAGTGTGTAATGTACGTCTTGCATAACATATCTGTCTAGGTATATGAAGCTGCAATTTAATATTTACAGAAAACTTCGTGGCTTCATTGCAATAACTCTTGTTGTGCAGTGAAAATGTATGTGCACACTATGCATATGTGACCATACTTAAAATCATCTGCAGTACTAATTAAATTTAACAGTACTAATCCTGCAGTTCCCTGCAAATCCGTTTATCTCAGAAAGGTACATTTAAAGTTTTCACCAAATACATAGCATTTGGAAACCTTACTTTCTGGCAAGAGTGGTATACTCATTTTCTTTTTTCATACCAGATTTGGAGCTTCTGCTCCTACACTTGACTCTGCAATGAATGACTCCCACAGTTTTTGTGGAGCACTTGTTTGGAATGTGCATGGTAGCACACACTGCAGGTGTACTACTGAATGCGGCTTTTTCTAGGGAGGAATCAAACAGCGCTGTAGATGAAATAGAGAGAAGGCAACAGACACGTCATATATGTTGTGTCTGTCATTTTCACCCCATCTTTTCTTCATGGTGCTAGTCAATTTCTTTCTCATAAAGAAATGTATGGTTTAATCTAGTCCATACGAATTCAGCCTACAAATTAAGACATCTGCTAAGTGTGACCCAGGAAGAACAGCCCTAACTTGCCACAGAATGTTTTGCCACTATTATGTTTAAGATTGCTTAGCAGAGACACATGCTAAAGAATGACTGGAGAAATCAGTCATAACAAAAGGAAATAATTATATCGAGGACAGCGTGGATGCAATATTGCTTCTCACCTTGGTCTCTGGTTTTATCTGCTTCTCTGCTGACATAACCACATAGCTATGTTCATTGTTGAAAAAGAACCCTATCAGCAATTTGTCACCTAACCTCTACTCCCAGCTGGAATGTACCTTTACCGTAGAGAACGTGTTTTTCTTTACTGTGTTTCATACATGGCTAGAGCAGTACAGGAATATGCATGCACCCTCGGTATCAACGAAGCCACAGAGGAAACCAGGGTATGAACATCGCTTTATTTTAAGGCACACAAGACTCACATCCTATTTTGAAGCTGACAGGTATGAAATGGAGGAAACCAACTTTTTTTGTACTTACTGCGAATGAAACACAAAATTTATTATTTTTACAAGTTCATCCAGCAAGAAGGCAAGAGTGAAGGTGCATTCGTAATTTGGCAGAATGGTAGACAAACAATGGAATAAGACATATTGAAGGTAGGCCTGTTAGCGCCCACCTTTATCTTTACGTCTGTGTCGTGTTTCTTCCGTATATGTATCGCGCAAATACAAGCTAAGTTCTGTTAGAAGTATCTTTGTAGGTGGTCTCCAGGCACACGTGCTTTCAGACAATGCACTCAGCGCTTCAAAAGGCAGAAAATGAGAAATAGGCAAATAAGTTCATTAATGTAGACGAAAAGTGTGATGCGGAAAAGCAATATGGTAATGTGTAGAGCACAACACGTGGTCTTGATCTCAATTTTTTCAAGCTGTAGAGGATGGGCAGGTTTGGAAACAGCTGGACCTCATTGCTCAGTTAATAGTAGCTTTACTTTGAGAAATATTTCCATGAAGAGGTTCACTGAGCCCAGTGCTTTTCAGGTGCACTGGGAACTCTTCCTGGAGAGGACAACAATAAATCTATTTGTGAGAACACGCAGCGTCTGCCATACATTAAATGACAATGCACCTTCGGCTGCTACCTGCAGTGATGTGAAGCACAATCAAATTAAAGCGCATCTTTCACTTGCAGGTCAGTGCATGTGGCAATCCAGCTTTCAGAAGTGGATTGTTATTAGACATTAATTTCATATATTAAGTACTCCCATGCAAGGCGAAGTAGAAATGGACCGGGCATGCAACACCAAGATTCTCCAGGTACTCATCAGAAGGCAGATACGTGTGCTGCGTACTTGGCGGGCATTCTTCCCTAGAATGCTGGCAGCAACATTAAGTAGTTTTGAAACTGAACAGGACACGGGAGTGCGTGTCTTTTTCCTTACTGTTGTTGTTGTGGCATACTTCCGCTGAAAAAACAGTCATCCGCCTATTTTGAACTTTTCAATACATTTGCTTGCATAAATACTTTTACTGAAAAGCAAAACAGTGGTAAGTTAATCAAAGTGCTTGGAAAACAGTGCCACCTGATGCTATGCAATTTGGCGTTTGCTGATACTCCCGGAAAGAAAAATGTGAACAGCTGAAGTTGCTCCTCGTGAAGTATCACAGACCAGGCACAGTGTGCTGTCACAGATAAATATGGCACCCATAAGTGCATACAAGGTAATCAAGATTTGTTGGCAATAAAGTGCATGTACGGCAATTTTGCATTAAGCACATAGCTATCAACTAGTCGTGTGTGCACTGTGGGAGCATCTGATGCTAGTTGCTGGGAAACTGAAGATGGCAATGATTTAACATGGAAGAAAGCTTCCACCTTCATCAAAGCCATGAAAGATGCCGAAGGGCACGCCGCAGCAATGCTTTCATGGTGTCAGGAACAACCAGCCATGAGGGAACTGTACTGGCAAAATGGGCATCGTCACTTGTGAAGGACTTAGGTATGTAGAATACAGCTCCACACAGTCCGCCTCGACACCAACTGGAAACAAAGGAACAAGTCTTGCCAGGAAGCTGCGTTGTCTCGTAAGACAGCAGCCGGACTATAAAGCAGGCCCACATGCTGCAGATGTGGCCAAGGGCACCAACCCTTGTGTTTTCATATTAGGGCAAGATGCTTTAGTTGTTCTAAGTTAGGACACTTGGCTTGCACAAACAACGCTAAAAATAACAACTTTATTAAAGAAGAAGAAACATCGAGTGTTCAATTACATCTGGCTCATAAGAGAAACTAACCACCGTACAGCATTCAATTGGCTAAGAAGGAAAGGTCGACTTATATGGAAAGAAATCCTGGGTCAGCTTTAGATATTACTCTGGAGAATGAGCTGATTAGGCATTATGGTAAAAGGCAGTTAGAACCAGTTAACTGTTGTTTGTTCACTCACAATGACACGAAAGCTAGACCACTTTGTCCATTAATTAACTTAGGGTCAATGATATACATGTATGGCACTGCAAATAAGCCCTAAACGTTCAATTATGCTCTTGTACGGCATTATCTAAATGTTTAATAAGGTCGCCACCTTTTAAATGCTTTTTTTGCCCAACAAGTACTGTCATCCCACGAGGATACAATTTTTTTTTCTTCTCCGGCTATTCATGTTTGCTTTCCAATCCCAGATTTCTTTATGTTGGCAAACCGCCTGTCGCTCAACCATCTATGCATCCTCGTTATCCTCGTGGCGATTAGTTTTCTCTTACGGGCGCTTTCCACTTGTTGCACTAAAATGAATAATTATTACCTAACTGGTTTTTAATCTCTCAAGGGGATTGATACTAGCTTGTTTATAGCTTACAAGGGTGCGATTTCACGCCGAACAAAAGGCATCTGTGGGCAGGGGAACCTGGAGGGTGCGAACCGCACGTACACATCTAGGCGTCGAACATTTCTTAATGTAAAACTATCGATCGTGCGGCTGTATGAGGCTTGAGTAGTGCCATACCGGCACTTTCGATTTGATTTGGACGACTCGCTTCTGTATTTTGCAATCGCGATCAGGATCCCAATCGAAATTAAATCGTGTAACGCTTGCATGGCTTAATCGAGAGAAAAAATCGGCCTCGTACACAAATAAAGTGGCCGAAATGCCATTCATTCATTCATTGATACATACGACGAATACGCTGCAAAACAATAAAAAGCAGGTTGCCGAAGCATATGGTCAAGTACAGTGAAAAACATACTTTCACGCACAGTAAAATTAGTACAACGAAAGGATTACTACAACGCCGACACCGCACACAAAAAAAAAAATCTGCTATCAACGATTAAAATAACGCTGAAGCACGTAGTGACAGCGCAAGTTCAGGCGCTGCAAACACCATCCGCGTCAATAAAGCACACGGGCAACGATAAGCACAATCACAGTGTCCGCGCCCGCCAAATATCAACGATCAAAATAACGCTGAAGCACGTAGTGACAGCGCAAGTTCAGGCGCCGCAAACACCATCCGCGTTAATAAAGCACGCGGGCAACGATAGGCACAATAACAGTGTCCGCGCCCGCCACAAGAACACCGCAATCAACACTCCTCCAGCACAAATTACGTAAAACTTGGGTACAGCTGATCACACACACGCAAAATAATAAGCCTTCGTAACGAAAAATCGCATGTGGTTGCCTGACCCATCGTTCTCGAAAAGCCGCAAATGTTTCACAGATCCAAGCCAAGTTGGGTGAAAATAGCGTTTCGTTATTTTCACCGGGTCAGAATAAGCTTTCGCTTATTCTCACCGGGTCGGAATAGTCACTGCCCGCCGCCGCCGACTCGGATCGACCCCCACGCCGCCGCCGGTCGAAACCGCCACGGCGCAAGCCTCTACTCGCCGGTCGTCACACTTCCCCATTCTAGCCACTGTAACTATAGTGTAGGTCTCTTCGATTTGGCTGCACCGGCGGAACCAGTTCAACGGGTGCAGCACCTCCCTCCTCGATTTGCTGGTGCAGCGCGCGCGCTCTGCACTGGCTCCCTCGTTTTGTCGAGGTGCAAGCGTAGTTCTGCACGAGTTCTCTGCCAGCCTGCACTCGCTCAAGAGAAGGTGCAAAGAAGTGCAGCATGGCGTGCGCCCCTTCCTCCTCCCAAGCTTAGAGCAGACGACGCTGCGTTGGCTGCGTGTTCTTGTTCAGGGCGTACGTGCAACGGTAATCTTAGCCGCGTCTTTTCAGCAGCTACTGAGGTGAATCTTTTTACATGGCTCATGAGCAGAAAAAATTCACCATATTGACGGCAATAAGAAACGTAGGAAAAAGAAAAAAAAAAGTTGTTAATAAATATATGTGGCTCGAAGCGCGAGCTGTGCTCTCACTTTGTCTTTGCGAAAGCGTGCCGCTGTGCGATAGGAAGCCTTCAAGTAAAACTGCTGATTTTAAAAATGTATTCACCATGAGAGCTTGCGTACGTATCTTAATGATTTCAAACAGTTGTCACGTCTGTGCTCTAGAATAGCGTGAAGAAAAAGTGGCGCTGTCAATAAAAGGTTTTGAACACAAAGCGAGCACACTTTCATGTATCGGTGAAATTTTACGTGAAGTTGACTTGAAACGTCGGTCAAAGAACCCCCGCGATTTTTCGCACGCACTTTAATAAAGGCCGAAACCAGCTGAATTCACCACTGAGCAAGTAAAACGTGGTTCTAGACAGTCTGAACCTAGGAGGATATATAAAATATCCTCCTAGGTCTGAACAGTCTCTTGAACTCACACTCATGGAACCTTCCGACGACGTTCCCGTACCAGGGAACACGACTGACATCTTCGCGTACCAACGAGCAGGCGACCAATTAAAACACAACCACCTCCTCGGAGGTTACTGCAAGGGTCGCCGTTGTCGGAATCGTCGTCGCTCTTGAGCAGTTTCATATACGGCAGCTACGAAGACAGCTATCGCGGCAGTGTTTTGGTAAACAACACCATCGATACACGCCGCGTTGGCCAACACGGCCTGCACTTGCCAGACACTTGTGTCTTCGTTTTGGCGGTAGCCGCCGCGCAGTAGTGTCGCGGCTGCACCTGCACTTGCTGAACCGGTGCTGCGCGCACCCTTGCACCGCTTGGCACCGCTGCGACACTTTTAGGAACTAGTGCAGGCAGTGCAAGGCAAATCGAAGAGACCTTGTGTGCCTGCGCCCAAGGTTGCCTGTGCATGTGTTCTGGGTGGCTTGTACCGGCGTCGTTACTCTCTCGATACACGAGCCAAGCCAAGTCATCGAAAACGTCACTACGCATATGCACGGCCGCGGCGAGTAGCAGTGCACGTCATTTCTGAGACGAAATGAAGGTAGAAAAACTATGTGATGAGTGGGGGAGATTTTTTAGTGAAAACTGAATTTTTGGATAGAAAACGACGAAAGTGCATTTGTGGTGCGCGGCGGCGCCGCTCGTGAGCGGGCGCAAAGAAGAAGAAGAAGAATTGGAACGCTCGAGGAGAAAGTCGGGCCGAGGCAGGCGAGCAGCAGTGGCAGACAAGGGTTCCTGGCGGCTACCGGTCCGTTGCTGCGCCCAACCTGCCACGGGTGGACTGCGGGCAACTCGGGCGACGAGCTACGCCAGGCGACGACAGTGCTTGCGGTCACGGTCGAGACCTGCGGGCGAGTCGGCGATTACGGGGCCCGCTGGTCCAGGAAACTGAGGCGCGCTGGCCCGGTCTACGGTGTCCTCGGGCGTGGCCGAGCGCGGGTCTAACCATCGACCTCCCAGCAAAGCGGCCGTCCCAGCAACCCCGTAGCGTCGTACTCCTTCGAACATAGCGACCCGTCGGACCATCGCAACGACCGCGACGACGTGTGAGTGGTTTCCATCAAGTGGCCGTGCGCGAACTAGATACGCTGCGTTAGGGTCGCGAGAACCGCACACCGCATGTTGTAGGAGTGCAGGCGATTGGACCGGCAGGGTTTTGTGAGTGTATTTGTATAGTTCCGCATTTATGTGTCTATGTCCTTGTTAGATAAACGTCCTGTCTTTGCCTGCGTGTCATCCCTTGTCGATTGAGCGCCTGGGCCCACACGAACCTCATCACACTATGTCACTCCAAAATCTTAGCGACCTGGAAACTTCATGCACGGTTGCATGAGCACGCTGAAAAGTTCATCAAAACGCGTTGACGAGCATGAGACCATTACTTCACGCGAAGGCAGCGCCACTTTAATGCATACTACTAATGCAGGCCTATATGTCCATTTTTATGGAGTAATATCTCCTAATATAAAGAAACGAACAGTATTTCAATACTAACAAAAATATCGTCGACCGCGTACAGCAATCAACGGTCACGTGGCCAGGTACATCGGATCGTTCATGTTTTGCCACCAGAGGCGCCAAAGGTCATTTTTCACGACTTTCAATGAAGAAATAAAAATATAAATCCACCTCTCACGAAAAAAAAAACAGGGTTGGTTTGAGTCAATGCAGCGGACAATCTTTCCATCAATGGAGTCATCTCATTTCATGTTCTGGGCAGTTGTCGGTCCCTTTAACACGGTGGGCCAGCGCGATACTGTTGGCGAAATCATTTCGTCCGAGTAATAACAGCGAGTAAGAGCTCGTCGACAAGGAAGCAAACACAAGAGAACGCCATGCTAGATGCATTGACTACGGCGAGTGTGGTGTCAGGGGCGCCGCCAGGATTTTTTCACCGGGGGGGGGGGGGGGGCACCCACGATAAGTGAGTTCGTCCAGGAGGGCAGAAAGACGGGTAACTCATGCATTCTCTTTTGACCATGATTGCTCTTGGGGGGGGGGGGCATAGGGGGGGGGGGGCAGGCGAAAATTCTGGGGGGGGGGGGGGGGGCTCCAGCCCCCCGCTAGCGCCGCCCCTGTGTGGTGTCAATGTTTTCACGACATTTATTCACGCACTGTACGGACAACACGATCGGCCGTGCGAAGCCTTCTGGTTGCATTCCGTTTCTCATGTGGCGCCCGGTCACCGTGCTCGTGTTCCACGTAAAAGCTCACTGGCGTCAGCATTGTGCAACCGCGGTGGTCTACCTTGTGCACTGTGCAGGTGTGCGAGTGACTCTTGAACGCGGTTCCTGTAACGCCGAGAATACACTGCTAGGGGCGAGCATAGCAAGCGACACAGAAAAGGTATTTTAATGCGCACAAGCAAGTTGTTACTGTACTCAGTGGCGGATCCAAGGGGGGGGGGGGCGATTGGGCGATTCCCCCCCCCCCCCCCAAAGCCACCGACCCCGCCCCCCTCCCCCCGGCACCTTCTCGACAGCAATTTTTCGGCACATGGAATTTTTTAGGCCGCTGCGGCGAACTTGGCTGTCAGCTGTTGTGAACGAATCTACATCCCCCCGAAAAGGAGGATAACGACGTGCACAGCTGTGCAGGTGCCCTCCGAGGCGGCCGCGTGAACCACGCCAAACACGTGCTTTCCCATGTATTTCTTCCACCTGCCGGTGCGACGTAGCCAGGTTTTCCCTGCCTTGGGATCTCCGTGGAAAGCAGCTCGTTTTGGAGGAAAAAAGGGGGAGCGAGGACAACTACAGGCCAGCGCGAGGGCATTGCCTGCTGCCCCGGCGCCGATTGGAATGTGTCGTACCAGGTCTGCATTCATCCTTTCCCTCTTGCAATCGGCCACGACCAATGGAGGAGGAGAAGGCTCGGCGTCGTCAGTCAAGATCTGAATATTTCTCTGTAATCATCTTACTCACTGTCCATGTAAATACAGTTGTTCATGGTTGTCGGCAGGATTTTCTCTTGGGGGTTGCAAACCAGTACGTGTTGTATCGCGGCTGGGGGGAGGGGGAGAGCAGTGGTGTAGTTTGGGTGAGGGCACGTGCTCGTGAGGCTTGAGGGGGGCAAGTGCCCCTTTTGCACCCCCCCCCTGCCGACGCCCATGCAGCTGTTGAAAGAAAAAGTAGTCCTGAATGTCGACACTCTAAGGTCTCCTAAGCATACGTGGTGACGTTCTACACTCACGTACCCGGCCCCCCCAGTCAACACACCGCGGCGAGAACCCCCCACTTTTTTTAAAGCGAGCTATTCGCTTACTAACCGAGCTATTCGCTTACTAACCTTCACACAGAACTGGAATGTGCGTTGATCGCCTGCTTGAGCATGCCAACAATGTTACGGACACTCGGGTATTGTAAAGTCCATTACAGAAGGGGGAATCTTCCGGAAAGTCGTTTATCAGCAGTGCAGAGTCTCCCTCTCGGCAATGTTCCTTTTAGGAAACCAGATTCCACGTACAAGCCAGCGGGACTGCGATGGGGAGGCGATCTACGTTACAGCTGCGAACCTCACAATGGAGCACGTAGAAGAGACAGCACTACGCTCCTTTATGGACAAGCCGAAAGTATTTGTAAGGTACGTGGATCACTGATTCTGCGTCATAAAAAAGTCAACTGTAGACAGCTTCCTCGAACATCTGAATTCCGTCGACCAGGCGATACAGTTCACGGTGGAGCGAGACGGGACGCTTCCGTTTCTCGATGTTGCAGTCAAACGGCAGGGCGAGCGCATGACCTTTACGGTGTACAGAAAGCCAACGCACACCGGCGGGTATTTGCATTTCACGTCCTGTCATCCGACTGCCCACAAAGCTTCGTGGTTTCGGCACTCCTTTCACGTACAAAAACAATCTGCTCGTCAGAAGGGGAGAGAAAGAGAGAAGAGGATCGCCGCCGAGATACTTAAGAACGGGTACACGGAAGCGTTTATCCGCCGGGTGTCACGCCGTGTATCGAGAGGACAACCATCGTACCGCGGAGAGGCACCTGCGAAAGACACGCTACGCGACCACCCTCCCTCTCTGGCCACCCCACCGGCAACAATAGGATCGAAGAAGCCAGCCCAGCGCATCGTCAGCCCATATGTGCCGGGCATCAGTGGATCAGGATTCTCGGAAAAGCGGGGGTCACGGCGATTCACAAGCCTGCGTCGACGCTCACCCACTCGCTACCGCGGCCGAAGGATCGGCCTTCTAAGGAGCAAGACCAAGGCCACTCGGCGGCGTTTCGCGCCGCGATAGTGTCACCCCGAAGAGCGGCGGCGGACTAAGGACCTTACGGCGGACTAGAGTCACTGGAAAAATTTTTCCAGTGACTCTACGGCGGACGTCGTGACAGCTTCACCTGCAGAACCGCGGCCGAACTGCCGCGTCGGAGCCTCTCTTGTCGTCTGCTTGCGCGCCGCTGCTTGGTGCTTGAGCGCCATCCTTGTATATCAATCGATAAAGCGGTTCGTTTTAATTTATTCACCAATCTGTCCGTGCTTTCCGTGGGCTTTTAGTTTTCTTCAATTTATTCACCTTCGCATGCTAGGCAGAAAGTTTTAAATGCGAAGCATTTCTTAGCGAACTTCGGCGACCTTGAGCGCATCTATCTATCTATCTATCTATCTATCTATCTATCTATCTATCTATCTATCTATCTATCTATCTATCTATCTATCTATCTATCTATCTATCTATCTATCTATCTATCTATCTATCTATCTATCTATCTATCTATCTATCTATCTATCTATCTATCTATCTATCTATCTATCTATCTAGCCGCCTACGACTTTGTGCTCTCCTGGCCGTATCGTTAATGGGATTTCTACCAAATTTGGTATGGCATAACATGACCGTATGACGAACATAACTGGCTGGTCATATCATGAAAATCATGACTACCTTGTCATGAAAAGTATTATTTACATGCCACGCTCATGGCGCGCTCGCGGCCGTTTCGTTAGCTTGAGATACACCAAATTAGGTATTGAGTGACGTGACTGTATGACGAACATAAATGACACGTGGTAATATGGAAATCATGACATGTCATGAGCGACATGAATTGCATGCCACGCTCATGGCGCGCTCGCGGCCGTTTCGTTAGCTTGAGATACACCAAATTTGGTATTGAGTGACGTGACTGTATGACGAACGTAAATGACAAGTGGTAATAAGGAAATCATGACATGTCATGAGCGACATGACTTGCATTCCACGCTCATGGCGTGCTCGCGGCCTTTTCGTTAGCTTGATATACACCAAATTTGGTATTGAGTGACATCACTGTATGACGAACATAAATGACACGTGGAAATATGGAAATCATGACATGTCATGAGCGACATGACTTGCATTCCACGCACATGGTGCGCTCGCGGCCATTTCGTTAGCTTGATATACAGCAAACTTGGTATTGAGTGACGTGACCGTATGACGAACATAAATGACAAGTGTTAATATGAAAATCATGACATGTCATGAGCGACATGACTTGCATGCCACGCTCATGGCGCGCTCGCGGCCGTTTCGTTAGCTTGAGATACACCACATTTGGTATTGAGTGACATGACTGTATGACGAACATAAATGACAAGTGGTAATATGGAAATCATGACATGTCATGAGCGGCATGACTTGCATTCCACGCTCATGGCGCGCTCGCGGCCGTTTCGTTAGCTTGATATACACCAAACTTGGTATTGAGTGACGTGACTGTATGACGAACATAAATGACAAGTGGTAATATGGAAATCATGATATGTCATGAGCGACATGAATTGCATGCCACGCTCATGGCGCGCTCGCGGCTGTTTCGTTAGCTTGAGATACACCAAATTTGGTATTGAGTGACATGACTGTATGACGAACATAAATGACAAGTGGTAATATAGAAATCATGACATGTCATGAGCGACATGACTTGCATGCCACGCTCATGGCGCGCTCGCGGCCGTTTCGTTAGCTTGATAGACACCAAATTTGGTATTGCGTGACGTGACTTTATGACGAACATAAATGACAGGTCCTAACATGTAAAACATGACATGCAAATTATGTAAAGCATGGTTTGCTCCTTCCTGGCTGCTTCGCATTACATCGATTCCCACAGTGCGTGGGATCTGCCGGCTTTTATTTGTGGGAAACTTGCGTGGAGCCTGCCTGTAGGAGCGTGAATAACGGGGGGTTGATGCATCTTGCCTGCTCACCATTTCGCTGGGGAAATGCTTTTCGCAGACGTAGTCGCATGCTGTGAGATCGCGATCCACCTGGCCTAAAGCTCGCGCCCATTCCTGCAAGCGTTCAGGGTCAGCAGGAGCTTTGAAGGTGCGAACTTTTTTAGCGCAAGACTTATATCCAATGGTGCAGTTCGGGACAAAGCATCGTCGCCCCATGTCGACTATCAGCGACCTCTTTCACAGTCAGCATACATCGCGAATCAGTAGCGTAGGAACTGCCGAACTTACGACGTGTTGATTCTCGAAGCCAACACCGATGTTGTTCCGTCTGTTGACGTTTGCCCAAACGTGATGCAGAAGTGTGATAAATTTTCTAGCCCCGCACACGTACCAGTTCTGTATCAAATGCTCTGATGAGCACTGTTTATGGTGCATGTTAATAAACGAGAACAAACTGTGGTTTTTCGTTATGTCGAAAAATTTACGAAACACCAAGCCACACCATACGTGCCTGCAATGATTTCAGATCATCTGTTTTCTGAAGCGTGCCAGTTTGTTCCTTTCATTGTCGTCTTAAAGCATCTGATACAAAATATGAAGAGTAAAAAAGACAGGCACTAAGATGTTTACTTGGGCTTTATTTTTTTAGCGCCAACCTGTGTGGCAAATTTTTTTTTTTTCGGTGGCACGTGGCAACGTAGCGCGAGCGGCCAGTGGAAGATGTAGCAGACGACACGCGGGTCACGCGCCCGGGTGCCGTCAGAGCGCACGCGCTCGCTCTCTCCTACCGCGGCGGAAAACGAATAGTTGTGCGCGTCGCCGCGAGGATCGCTGCGCGCACGTTCGCCATAGTTCGCCATAGAGTCACTGACTCTAGTTCGACATAAAGTCCCTAGAATAACAACCTCCTCTCCCAGGGTGACATTATCGCGGCGCACGCTCCCGCTGGCGCCGATCCGGAGTTTCCCCTCCTGTCTTTCTTGCTCCGTGACCAAGGCGTAGTCTACAAGGCCGGCGCTGCCCCGACCTGGTGAGAATAAGCGAAAGCTTATTCTGACCCGGTGAAAATAACGAAACGCTATTTTCATCCAACTTGGCTTGGATCTGGGAAACATTTGCGGCTTTTTGTTGGAATTTACAACGCCGGTTCAGGCAACCTATGGACGCTTTTTTACGAAGGCATGTTTTTTTTTGCGAGTTTGTGATCGGCTCGGTGTTCATGTGGTGGGCGCGGACACTGTGATTGTGCTTGTCATTGCCCGGGTGCTTTTTGAACGCGAATAGTTCGATTGTGTTCGCGTTTGGAAGTGGTACTGTGGTTCGCCGTCCTTCCTGGTTCGCCTGAGCTTGCGTGATCACTACCACGGCCGCTGCATCTACGATAGCAAAACTGGTTGGGCTAGTTGGTGCATGTTACAAGAAAATTCGACGACGCAAACCAACGAGAAGAGAAGGCGAAAGGAAAGAGCGTCAACCAAAACGCTGTTGTTTGCTCCGCGGCTTTATGAAAGTACTTCAGTTTTTGATGAGCCGCGGAGAAAACAACAGAGTTTTTGGTTGACGCTCTTTCCTTTCGCCTTCTCTTCTCGTTGGTTTGCGTCGTCGAATTTTCTTGCATCTACGATGTCTACGACTTTCGCGAACCTGTTTCAGTGCTCTTTGAGATCCGTGATATTCATTTTCATGTGGTGCCTGTGCGGTGGTAACATTGTGGTAGTCCGTACGTTGTGCTAGTTTTGCTGTGCGCGCTTCTAGGGAAGTTAGTTTTGCGGTTTGCGCGGCCGCTCTTACTCGTTCGGCAACCTGCTGTGGTTTTTGCGCTTGTTCGATCCAACTCGCCGTGGTTGAGCTGTTAAATGCACGGTACTTAAACCACTTCGTCCTTTAGAAAAACAGCTGTCCATCCCCGAGTTCGTAGTATGGGCATGACACGATGTAAATTCGATGGCGATCGAGTCCATGTTTCATGATCGCGATTTACTTAATTGTGCTAGATGCGGAGTCAGTTATGGCCCAGAAATTTGATTTCGGTAGAAAGTGCCCATGTGACACACATATTAGTCACCACATGCTCAAGCCTCCATGGGTGCACGATCGATAGTTCTACGCGAAAATACGTTCGACTTCGCCGCCATCACGTAGTACGCAAGACCCCATGGGTTCTCTGCACGGAGCAACGTATGGGAGCGGGCTAGTTGGTATTCCATACTTAAAACTGCCCAGCGTTAAAGTAGACACAGCAACGCTGGTGAGACAAGGACTGGCGCTGACATCCAACCGAAGTTCATCACAACTCCCAAATATGTTGCCTATACCCAAGATTAAAACAACATGCTTATGTTAGAAACAAATAACCAAAAAGTGAAGCACGAAAGTACAGTGAGACCATAAAAAAAAGGGAGGCACGGCACATGCCAATAATGCCAGGTAACAGTTCTTTACAGATAAAAATATTGAAGGTTCCTGGTGCCATCATGAGGGTGAGCCACAAGAACTCATGTTTTCTTGAACAGGGGCTGGCAACCATATTTCTAATTATGAGAAGTCAAAGAAACGTCCCTACCCACATTTTTAACACGAAAGGGTTTTATGCCGGGGTCCACCAAGATTTCAGTGACGTATTTCCGTCACGGAAATGACGTCGAAAAAATACACATTATCAGAAGACAAAGAAAAAAAAGTTCCGTCGACGGGAGTCGAACCTACGACCTCTTGGTCGGCGACAAGAGATGCCGGGCACGCTATCCACTGCGCCACGGTCACATACTCTGTAGGCTTTAAAAACACGCCTTTTATATCTACCACTGTCATCTTAGTGTTCGTGCTAAAGTCAGGTAATGCATCCCGACCATGATATCCACAATTAGTTCCTTCAAAGCGTCGTTTATACGCGTCCGTCCCATTCGGCGCGTTTCGAATAGGGGAAAAGTGCAATTTTGTCGACGCATTAACACAATGCCAGGTGGCGACCTTACCCCCCAGCGTCGGCCTCGCTCATAGCATCCATCCATACCGAAAATAGCTCTGTGGCACATGCATGGACGCATGACTGCGTCGCGTGGACGCAACTCGCGTTCCTAGTTACCCTCGGCCCGCGAAAAATCGCAGCCGGCCAACGGGGAAGACAAGACGCGCGTTGCGTTTCCCTCTGGACGGGCAGCGGTGTTCAATAACTCTAACATGGCGCGAGTGGGCACCTTAGCCAAAGTTCGGCGTCCAATGAGTGACGCTCTTCTGGCTCTCACACCACTTTCTCTGATTCCGCTCTCACCGTACAGTTACCACAAGCATCTATGACCACAAGGGTTTGTTTAATCATTGATCATGGACGTTAGTCGTTGGGATACAGATGCACCACCGAGCGTCAGCGTGGATGCATCCACGTTAAACGGTGCTGTAACTGTCAAACACCAATAGACATTGTGCAAGATCTCTCATATCAATGTACAGTAAGCATTCAACTACTTCTTCAAGGACATGTTTCACTTTCGTGTTATACCGATTCCTATGACGGAGGGATCAACCATGTTTTTTACTTTTTGCCGATGTTCCTGTAACCATACATTTAGGAACCTTCCTGCTTGACCAATGCACCGACCGAGCCATCTCAGTTATATAAAACCGACTGGTGGGCTAGTTGGTACTGCATTTCTTATGTTTCAGCGCAAGGAGACACGAACACGAGAGAGAAGACACGAGGACACAGCATTGTGTCCTCGTGTCTTCTCTCTGGTGTTCGTGTCTCCTTGCGCTGAAACATAAGAAACTCAGTTATATGTGTTCGAACTAGTGCCGTAGAAAGACCTTCGAGCCATTGCATAGTTATGCACCGTAAGAAGGTTTGTTGACTGCAATATGCATCATTTACAGCAGGGGTCTCAAACACCCATCAAGTACCAGGTCGCAAATGCAAGTTTAGTCCCGCGGAGGGCTGGGACAGCAAAAAGTTCAAAATCGGGTGGGAGGGAGGGTTGGGTTGGAACAAAGGTTTAAAAAGGCCTTTCCCATATCTCATATGGATCATTTCTGACATGCATTTGGCATGCTGAATGAGAAACGTGTCTATACCGATCTCCACAATGACTAAAATCTGGACTCAAATGTAGAGTTTTTGTTCTGCGGTTGTTTCAACAAAAGGTAACCACATGGAGTGCCTTACAAAAAATGCAAAAAATCCTTAAGACCAGTCACGTCTAAACTTGCATGAACAGGTCACATCTGAGTCTGCACACCCCCACTGTAGCGGGCCACATCGAGGACTCGTGCAGTTCTTGTCGCACGACCATGCGACTTCCCTGCTACCCCGATATATTGTCCCATACAACTTCAGAAGGCAGTAGAGGACCGGCCCAGATGCCTGACGCATGACTGCTGATATCCTCCACTGCTAAAGAAATAGTCCCACTCATGAGTCGCATGGCAGAGTCACCGGCCATCCTCTTACTTAAAGGAACACTGACACAAAATTTCGAAGCCGAGATAATGAGTGAAATAAATGTATGTGGAGACATAGACAACGCCTACGAAATATCAAGGGCAAATATAGCCTAGAACATATTTAAAATCAATTTCAAAGTGCATGCCGCACGACTGAGCGAGATGCGAGCCCCTCGCGACGCCGACATCAACGCGGTAGCAATGTAAACAAACTACGTCACGATTTTGTGTTGGCTGGTTGTTGGTTGTGCCGTTGCGCTACCTGTGATTTCTTCCTCCGTGCCTGTCGTAGGCAGCGCCCGCTCTCGCGCGCGCCGCCTACGTCACAGTTCTGCGTGGTCACGTGGCCAGCTGCGTTTATCTTGCTACCGGAACTGCTCCTGACTAGCTCCGTGCTCTTTGAAACCGAAACTGCGACTGGGCGCTCTAAAAACGTCTGTAAATAACTAACCGTCGCGCACTCGCGCAAACGAGGTTTCCAGCCGTGATAAGTGGGTCGTAAGCTACCTATTGCAACAAAAAAAACAAGGTGCAAAATTTTTGTGTCAGTGCTCTTTAAGGGGTGGCTAGCATGTTAGTACAATAAAAGCAGGCGTTATGGTGCGATACATGTTATGGTTGGATACAGAATGGTGTTAATCATTCACTCGAATGTTGTGGGAGCATTGCAGAGGCCGAAGGGCATTACAGTATGCACAATATCCAGAAATGCGGTATTACATGTTAAGGCAACAGCATGGTGGGGAGGTCATTCTAGTCTCTGGCAGCTCAAAAAATAAATGGCACTTGAAGTGTTATGGTTCATGTTAGAGGACAGGTAATTTGCAGTTGATGGCTGGTGTGCTGTGACATGCGTGCATCATGTAAGGTGGGCAATTTTGTGAGCTGTACAAAAAATTGTGAGAAAGAGTGTGTCAACACAACAACGAAAAGCACGATGACAAGCTAGATTCTCCCTTTAAGAAAGAAATTACGTCAGCCAAAGTGCATGAGCGTTGATTCAGGCTCGTACCCATGTGCCTTTGAGGAGGAAATCCCACTAAGCTCTAATGTTGCACGCAATATAGTAATATTAGCCCCACCTTACCTCTGGCCACCATATTTCTATGAAGAGTATTAGCCCACCAAGAAAAAAAAATGGGTGGCTGATAGTTGCATGCATGACCTTCCAGCATTAAAAAAGGGTGTCATTAAATTGCACACGCGATATTTTGTTCCACATGTGTGCCTCCTGTTGAGTAGCTGGAGAGTCTCAGTGCTGTGTGCTCGTCCCATTTCTACTTCTATTTGCTTTGCACGAGAGTGCTTAATATGTGAAATCAATGTCTTATGACAACTTAATTATGAAAGCTGAATTACCACATGTATTGAACTGAAAGTGAAAGATGCGCCTTAATCTATCACTGAAGTTCGAGCCACGGAAAATGTCGTCTTTCAAGTTCCTTCTTCGCATTCTCTACTAACGGCACGCACAACTTTAAATAAGATGAAATTTGTCCTCACCACTATGACGTTGAGGGTGTAAAAGTCGTTTCTGGAAAAGTAGGCAGCCTTGAGACCTTGAATCCATGTGGACGAAGCCTTCCTTCGCCGCGGCCGGCTCCTCCGCGCTGGCAGGGAAGGTGATCCACATAACGCCGACGCGCTCGACGATCGCTTCCTCGTCATTTGCGATCGCGCCGTGGTAAATGCCGGTGGCGATAAAGCGAAGGGCGCAAAGCACTTGCAGATCAATGGTCGAGGCTGTTCTTCGTGCCCGTACGCCGCCTCTCCAGGTCCTGGCGAAGCTTCCCGCGCAGTCATCGCACCATGCTTGTCGTCAGCCGGCACCGCAGTCGAAACGATTCATCGGGCATTGCAAAAGTATCGCGCTTATCGCGGAATTATTTTCGCTCCTGCACCTCCAACTACCACACGACGAAGTACAGCGCCATTTTCTGTCGCATACGAAGCGTTCTCTTGCGGCGAGAACCACAACTTCGAACAAGTCAAATGAAGTAACAAGCTTTTATTTTTACAAGCAAACTTTACATACACTACTTTGTGGTAATATTAACCGATACATGTTAGCAAAGTAATTTACAGAATGACCTCTACTCATACGTACGGGAGGCGACACATCGAACGAGCAACCGCGAGCAACTCAATTTACAACAATATGGCGGCGAATTTGGGGCACTTCGTCGTTCTCACATTTTAAGCAGCAAATATGGCGGTATGCAACGTCACGCAACGTCATTTTGACGCGACAAAGAGTGAGGTCCTGTGACGCAACGACCACCATGAGTTCAATGTCCAATCATGTTACAGACATGGCCGTTCTTCGTCAAGCAAGCAGTAGTTTCGACAAACCGCAACTTCATCGTACGCGCACCTTACTACCACATTTCGATTTCGTTATTCAGTCCAAACCTTTCTTGATACATGGCAGAGAACGGTGAAGGGCTACTTCGGAAAAAAATAACTTGTTTGCATCACGTTACGTCATCGCGAATTCCTGTGTCGTAACGCTATTACAGCGCCACAAGACGAACAACCTCGCGCGACCAATCGAATCAGGCTAATGGTGGAATTTGACAACATGGCGGAATTTGACAATGTCCAGAATAGCACCCCCCGGTGTGTGACATCCCAGACAACACACGAAATCCCAAGGACATCCCAAAAATACCCAGACATCCCACATCCAAGTTACGATGTCCACGGGACGTCCTGCGCGCATATTAATCGGGATGATCCCTAACACATCCTAAGTTGGTGTTTCTCAGGACTAAGTTCGTGTGCGACAAGTAACATTCTCATTAGCATGGTAACTTCAGATATTTTAATTGGAGAATTAAATTTACATGCTGGCATTTCATTAACGCTTGCAAGGTCATATGCGCGCATGTTTATGTCACTGATAACTACCAGCTTGACACGTTCTCTTTTTTTTTTGCTACTCTGTTGCAAGGAGACCCGCAGTCAGCTGTAGCGCGCAGCAAGAACAAAAAATAAAATAAAAAATAAAGGTATAAGGAATCCTCAGAGAGCGAGCGTACCTATGAGCGTACTACGCAAAGAGCATGCACGCTCTCTGCACGCACGCTTCTTGCGACTTTTTTTTTGTCCGAAAACGCTGGTCAGATACCTGCAAAGTGTTGTGTGCAGTGGAAGAAAGTCGGCAACAGCAATACAGCCAGCCACACGCAGTGCAACCGTAATTCAGTGGTGCAGCGAACTTATTTCTCTACATTTGATTTTGAAGCGCAGCTTCGACAGCTCTATCTCTCATTTCATTCGTGGCAGTTACTGCTTGTCTGCATATCAATGTTTGTGAAATTGGGGCGCACCCAGTACGTCTGATTTCCTTTCATGGATTACATCTCTTCAATACAAGGCATGTACCGCGATCAAGTATGAAGCATGATGAACCTTTTTTTTCTGTGTGTGTCATCAAGTCACTTCTATCGAAGCTAAATAGTGACGTAAACTTTGTTTACCGCGAATAATGCGTTATTTACTATCACTGAAGTTCGAGCCACGGAAAATGTCGTTAAAAAATGGGACAGTGGCCAAAAGCTGTCTTTCAAGTTCCTCCTTCGCATTCTCTACTAACGGCACGCACAACTTTAAATAAGATGAAATTTGTCCTCACCACTATGACGTTGAGGGTGTAAAAGTCGTTTCTGGAAAAGTAGGCAGCCTTGAGACCTTGAATCCATGTGGACGAAGCCTTCCTTCGCCGCGGCCGGCTCCTCCGCGCTGGCAGGGAAGGTGATCCGCATAACGCCGACGCGCTCGACGATCGCTTCCTCGTTTTTTGCGATCGCGCCGTGGTAAATGCCGGTGGCGATAAAGCGAAGGGCGCAAAGCACTTGCAGATCAATGGTCGAGGCTGTTCTTCGTGCCCGTACGCCGCCTCTCCAGGTCCTGGCGAAGCTTCCCGCGCAGTCATCGCACCATGCTTGTCGTCAGCCGGCACCGCAGTCGAAACGATTCATCGGGCATTGCAAAAGTATCGCGCTTATCGCGGAATTATTTTCGCTCCTGCACCTCCAACTACCACACGACGAAGTACAGCGCCATTTTCTGTCGCATACGAAGCGTTCTCTTGCGGCGAGAACCACAACTTCGAACAAGTCAAATGAAGTAACAAGCTTTTTATTTTTACAAGCAAACTTTACATACACTACTTTGTGGTAATATTAACCGATACATGTTAGCAAAGTAATTTACGTACGGGAGGCGACACATCGAACGAGCAACCGCGAGCAACTCAATTTACAACAATATGGCGGCGAATTTGGGGCACTTCGTCGTTCTCACATTTTAAGCAGCAAATATGGCGGTATGCAACGTCACGCAACGTCATTTTGACGCGACAAAGAGTGAGGTCCTGTGACGCAACGACCACCATGAGTTCAATGTCCAATCATGTTACAGACATGGCCGGTTCTTCGTCAAGCAAGCAGTAGTTTCGACAAACCGCAACTTCATCGTACGCGCACCTTACTACCACATTTCGGTTTCGTTATTCAGTCCAAACCTTTCTTGATACATGGCAGAGAACGGTGAAGGGCTACTTCGGAAAAAAATAACTTGTTTGCATCACGTTACGTCATCGCGAATTCCTGTGTCGTAACGCTATTACAGCGCCACAAGACGAACCTCGCGCGACCAATCGAATCAGGCTAATGGCGGAATTTGACAACATGGCGGAATTTGACAATGTCCAGAATAGCACCCCCCGGTGTGTGACATCGCAGACAACACACGAAATCCCAAGGACATCCCAAAAATACCCAGACATCCCACATCCAAGTTACGATGTCCACGGGACGTCCTGCGCGCATATTAATCGGGATGATCCCTAACACATCCTAAGTTGGTGTTTCTCAGGACTAAGTTCGTGCGCGACAAGTTACATTCTCATTAGCATGGTAACTTCAGATATTTTAATTGGCGAAATAAATTTGCATGCTGGCATTTCATTAACGCTTGCAAGGTCATATGCGCGCATGTTTATGTCACTGATAACTACCAGCTTGACACGTTCTCTTTTTTTTTTTTGCTACTCTGTTACAAGGGGACCCGCAGTCAGCTGTAGCGCGCAGCAAGAACAAAAAATAAAATAAAAAGTAAAGGTATAAGGAATCCTCAGAGAGCGAGCGTACCTATGAGCGTACTACGCAAAGAGCATGCACGCTCTCTGCACGCACGCTTCTTGTGACTTTTTTTTTGTCCGCAATTCTCGTCGTCTGGAAAATTTGGACCACCTAAAAATAACGTGGCACGGTGGTGGGCTGTGTTAGCTGCGTGCATTTGTTGTGGTCAAGGTTAGTTTCGGTTTAGCGGCCTACGATCGGCCAAGGCGAGTCCAAGCCGAAGACCATATCTGACCGTGTGCGCGCGCGCCCATTCAGTACGAGAATCGCTGCTAAGGTGAGTTTGCGAGTTAATTTTCTCTTCTTTAGTAGTATTTGCTGGCTCTCTATGAAGCGTACATATAAGTTATATTTCAACATCTCACATACAGTATTTTCCTTGTATGTCAGGGCTCGATAGGCTGAAGGTGCAGTCGTGCGCTTATCGAAAGGCATGGCCACAAATAAAGAACTTGGAGTGATGTCGTTCGACAATGACAGTAAGTGGCCATTTATTTTGTACTTTGTTTGAACGTCTATGCATGTATTTTGTTAAAGTGAAGTTATGATATCTGTTATAGGTGTCCTTCAGTATTTTTTACACATACAGTGTGTGTCGCCGTTGAAGTGTGGTACAGTTGCACAATGGATTCCGTGCCGCCGCGGACTACGATGTTCAGGCGCGTCCGCCGTAAGGTAGAAACCGACTTAGGCCACATATTTTCGTCTCCCGGCGAAGATTCAGCAGAAGTGCTTCCCTTGTCCGACTCCAATTCGCAACTTTCAGCGACTATAGGGGGGCGCCACAAGAAAACCAATATGGCTGTCGTAGCGGTGATCACCTGCACGCACGGAGCCTTGGTCGCATGTGTTGTCAATGCATGGTTGCCGCCGCTTGCGGTTAAGATAATTTTCCATGGCATTCAACTTCCTATGAAGGAAGGAAGCAGCTCATGCTTGAGTGCATTAAGTGCGAGACATACGGTATCATCTTGCGTCGGATTCGATGTCCGACGCGCTGGTGCCGCAGCCGGTACGGTGATGATACGTCGTACTGGGTCGCCGGATCGGGCATACAGCGTGCGTCAAACTCGGCAGATTTTTGTCATCCGCTCGGTCCGCCGATCGCGCGGCCGTATATCCACAGCGGTAAACAGCTCCGGAGACCGGTAACGTATAGAGCCGCTGGTGCTGCCGGTCGTTTCTTTACCAGACCGAGCATGCCGAGGCATTTACCGGTAGTGTCGCTATCACTGGCATGAAAAAGATGGGCTACAATCGTTTTATTACGCATTCCTAATCCAATAAAGCGGTGCTCCAGTGTGCCACTTATTCAAAAAACTCGCCGGCTTACGAGCTACTAGCGAGATCGGGAAACACGACGCTAGGGCATTTCGCAGGTTAACATGCGACACTGCAGGCCGTTTCGCCCAACTGGTTTACTTTGTTTCCACCTTCGCTCTTCATATCGATGTTGTCGCGAAAACTGCTTGCGTATGTCAATCATGTTGCTAAAATTTGAGCGCCCTAGACAAGGTGGCGCTCGATCGCGATCGGCGGAGGCGTCCGCCCAGCTGTCGCTCTCAGACTTCAGTTGCGGCGGACTGTTGTCATGTGTTTTTCGTTCGCGAAAGCATAGTTGTATTAACCGTGTTATGGTAAACCAAAAAAAAAACAGAAATAAACTCGCCTGTTGTGTCTCAGGATTGCCCACCATGGTAGCACAGCACGCTAAGTGCAGGTGCTGCTGAGTTCGCTGGCACGGGCTCGATTCCCGGCCACGGCGGCGGAATTTCGATGAGGCTAAAGCCAAAGAACAACCATGTGCTTAGATTTAAGAGCACGTTAAAGAACCCCAAGTGGTCAAAATTAATCCGGAGCTTCTCACTACGCCGTGTCTCTCATACCTTGGTTCTGGTGCATAAAATCCGAGCAATTCTGTTGCGTCCCAGAAGCTACAGCCAATTTAAAGGGCACGCTGGTAACCACAATGTTATTGTGGCAAGTTTCACGATGTGCAGTTGGATAGCCCATTCCTTTTTCCGTCGCTAGCCGGAAAGAAACCCAAGCACGCTTACGACGCATTTCACGATGCGATTTGAGCATTGCAGTCCGCAGCAGACGCGATTGCTCACGTATTATTTGCCCATTATTGAAGCTCGAAGGTTCCACAATCTTGCACCAACAAAATCCATCGTAATTCCGTTGTCGCACGCGCAAGAAGTTGTGGGACACAACGACGACGATGCACGACTCGCACGTTGTCGCCGGGCAAGTTTTCGTTCTATCACCGCATCACGGCTTTCGCCGAGTACCGTGTGAGGGCGCCACCGTAGCTGAAAGTTGCGAAGAGCGATAAAGAGCCGTCCTTGGCCTCACATTCATCGTGTATAGGCAAGATCCTTTAGTGTCGCGCGCTCGCCTTGACGCGTTGCCAGAAGTGCTCAGTGACAGTAATATCAGTGAATGCAGCTCTGTTGATGACAGCGCTTTTGAAGCCGTAGAGTTCTCGTGCGACGTTCAGCAATCGTCACAGCTATGGTGTGGAGATGCCGAGCGCAATGCTGGACCTCAAGAGCAGTCTTCAAATGCATCGTTTGCGAAATTAAACTCAACGTATCAACGACATGCATCGCAAATGTGCAAAATATATTTTCTTGGTTTCCTAAATGTTTGTGGCACTCTGCAGCAGAAAAGCATAGAGCTGTTGGCGACGTGCTGAGGCGGAAAAAGGTTTTACTAGAGAAAAAGTGGGACACATTCATCCCATTATCCTTCAAAGGGTTAATTCATGGTATTTATTACATTCTAGAGCCTTTGACCATTAGGTTCTTCCAAAAAAAAAAGCATTGTGTCCACAAATTTTAATAATGAAAAATTTCATCGCTGTTGGATAATAATTGATCACCTATTCCTTTCTTTTTTGCTATTCACAGGGACAAAGGGGGGGGGGGGGGGAATTATAGCTTGATATCATTTGTGGCTTACTGATTGCATTTTTGTTGTTTCTAGAGAGATCACACTGCAATACAAGGAGGCGACACAACCAAAGAGAAAACCTCACTAATTCTTCGCACCATCCTTGCACCAGCAGTGGCTACAGAGTTCAGTTGGTTCGGGGCCAAAGGCAAGAAAAAGTTTGTGGACACAAACATCTGCAAGCTGATGTGCAGTAAGTTGAATTCATGTATAACTGCAAGGCAATGCTTTCAAAACAGTAATTTAAACTACTATTTAACAAAA
>JALIZH010020074.1:0-59194 GCA_030522465.1 Rhipicephalus appendiculatus
TATTATTGTGTGCCTGAAGATTTATTTGCCTGTTATGGCTGCGATGTGCTCGGTAAGGTGGAGCTGGGCCGGGCAGCTTACTGGTGAATAAACTTTTTAGTCTGCACTAAAGATATCGATTGTGTATTGCCTCTGCTCCTGTAGCCATTAACAGTCATTGGGATAACGCAAGAACTTGTACGTGCCATCTAAACTCCACCGAAACGCTGCTTCCAAAATAAATTAGTTCTACTCCGGGCCATGTCTTGCGTTTTTTTCGCTCGAAACTACCCGTGTATCTAACATTCTAGTATTTTCTGAATTATAGACTTTTGACGATACCCTATAAAGTGAATAACCACATGGTAGAGAATGACAATCACAATGAACATTGAACATTGTAGTCATGAGAATCGCATTCTTGAATAGAAGGGTGCAATTTGTTTATTGACGCCCCTTTATAGAAATGGATCTTATTATTATATTGCCTAGAACGGCATGACAGTTTTGGTAATACGTTTGCTGTTCTTTTCTTTGTCGTTTCAGCTGCACGAATTTTTCCCAACAGTCACTTTTATGAGAAGGGTCATTTTTGATATATGAATCCTTTACACGAAGGTTCATAGGCCCGGTTATCAACTGATCTGTAAAGCAAGGAAACAGATAGAGACACGGCTGAGCAGAATGGGGCAAAATTTATGCAGAACCCAAACTTTGCTTTTCGGTCGTACACTTTGTGTAAGTTAAACAAACAAAAGAAATATTCAACGGCAAATCGACATAAAAGCTAATAAGCAATATTGGCAGACTGAAGGCCACAATAAGCGCCAGAACGTTACGTTACGAAACGGACATCGAACTTACGATGGAATAACAAAAGAAAATATACCGATGCATTAGATAGCTGCAAACACGCAACTACTGGTTGTGTCTGCATCAGACCGATTGATACCAGACCACTGGCCCCAGCAGCATCGGTGTCCGGCTCCTGCATGCAAACGTGGCGCCTCAGAGTAACGCTTGTGGTGGCCATTGCCATAAGGGAAGGCACAAGCTGCTTCCCTGCATGCAGGACCAGTAGAGCCACATTTAGGGCCTGCATGCAGCCTGTCAGGCGGGCCTTCCATGCAAAATGGTCACTTACTCAATTGCAAATGCAGAAAGGGCACTGAGATTGCGGCAACAACGCGGTGCGACTGAATTCCTACAAAAAGCTCGCAGATGTTCTGCTGACATGACGAAAACTTGCACGAAGCGTTGCCTTATGTGAATTATGCGCAACGTAAATGCCCGTGACGTAACACACTGTGCAAAGTTCTTCCGTTTATCAGAAGTTATTTGAAAGTAAATATTGCTTGTTATGTGGTGGCGCCGGAGAGAGAGAGAAGCCAAGGAAAGGTAGGGAGGTTAACCAGGTCGCACACGGTTGGCTACCCTAAGCAGGGAAGGGGGGAAAGGGAGAAAAATAATACAGAAGGGAAGAAGGAACGAGAGACAAGCAATACGTTTGCACGTATAGTAGCGTGCGCGGCCGATGCCCGAAAGGTCATACAACTGCCAACTGTAAAAGAGTGCGGTCGACGTCGACTGTCATAGATGAAGTGGGCTGCATTCCACGATGTTAAACAAGACTTGCAAGGACTGGCTCCAAGGTATCCAGAACTTGCAGTGCGCTTGAGCAACAAAATGTACCAGGTGGCGTTCACTTCCTGTTTGGGAAAGAAACGTTGAGTGTAAAAACGAATCGACAGAAAGCGACAGCATGATTCGAGTTTCCGTGCGGAAATGCAGATGTTCGGACGGTGTTAGTACACCGTAGATAAGTGAATTGACATAAAAGATTTCCGAACAAGAAATATATGCACACTTAACATAAATAACGAAGCGTCACACGATCACCTATATGTGGCGTCATCACCGTCGCGTGAACACATGCAGGCACCGCAGGGTACTATGATGCAACTCCTCTAGTTGCATGTACAATGATATCGAATTATTTGTGGGACACGATTCATTGAACTAGTCACGTTTTGTGAACTTTTCATCCGATGAATAAAAAAAATAGAA
Source organism: Rhipicephalus appendiculatus (assembly GCA_030522465.1). Taxonomy (NCBI): domain Eukaryota; kingdom Metazoa; phylum Arthropoda; class Arachnida; order Ixodida; family Ixodidae; genus Rhipicephalus; species Rhipicephalus appendiculatus. The sequence continues at coordinate 2,047 of JALIZH010020074.1, forward strand.
CATCCTGCTAACTGTCTCATCGAAGGTTTTTGCTTATTTGTCTCCTCCTTCTCTCGGAGGTTCTTGTCGCCAGTCTATTCATTCGGTGTCTTTGTTGGCTCACTCCATGTCCGGGAGTGGCCCCCCTTCTCCATTATCCGATATCCTCAATCGGGCTCTCCTTCTCCCTTAATCTTTTTTTTTTCGGAGCACGTTCCATTCATTATTTGGTCCCTTCAGCAGACATCGTCCTTGCTTTGGCCCTTGCCACAGGTTCCTGTGGTTGCTCCCTAAGTCTTTCGGCTTTCTTGAGGACGCCAGCCTAACCGACCGACTTATGCAAGCCGCTCGCCATGGTGAATCGGGGAGTTCTCCTCCTGCGATCACGCGAGTTTTTTAAAGACGATAGTCTTTCTTGGGATACTTGAACGCAAAAATTTTGGTCTGGCTGTCTGTCCCAGGTCCCCTGATTCAGCCACTCGGCCAAAGTGTAACCACTTTCTGAACGCCCAGCCATCTTGAACTGGTCTTTGCGTTCATACTTGTGAACATATTCGATCAAAAAGCAAATACTACGCATACCTGAGGCGCAACAATGTAAGTGTCAGGTCGTGTGTTCTTTTATTAGAAAATACATAGGTACGAAATTCTAAAGACCGTGGTGTTTTTAAGGCTGCGCTGAAAATGCGACGCTGTGCACGAACTGCGACGCTTTGCACGAAAAAGCCCTGTGCCGACGATAAGGTGCTGCCGCTGGCAGTGGCCTTTGGTCACGGTGTAATGCCCTTGGTTCAGCACAAGCTCCTGTTTTTCAATGGCGTCCATATCTCGCGCAGCGCCTCCTCTATTTTATCAATGCCAGCTAGATGCAGCCAATTCAACGTAGAGTAGGCGCTGTCTGAGGCAAGGCAAAATATTGTAGTACGGCCGGGACAAGACTATCGTCTTTCGACGATATTTGCGGCGAAGCACGCAGATACGCGGCCAATTTTTGCCCTTTTCTTATTTTTTCCCTTCGCTTACACCCCCCCCCCCCCCCCCCGCTTTTATTTTACTCCTCGTATTTTTTCTCCTCTCCGATCTCTTCACTTTTTCCTTACTAACTTTTCTTCACTCTCACTGTCCCTTCAATCACCATTCCCCCCGCGAGTGTATCGGTTGAGGTGTCCTTACTTGATGAACAATTATCGTGGACTCCGCACCCCATTTTCTGACTTTTCCGTCTTTCCGTAAACAATCACTTCTCGCTCCCTACCCCCCCCCCCCCCCTACATCTTCGAAGGATATCGACCAGGTGGTCACGGCCACGTCCGACCAGACGGAGAGGTCTGGGACGTGTCGCGGCACGCTTTTTGTCCGATCGTGGTGTCCAACGCCGGTTCGTTGAGCACATTAAGTTCGAGCTCTACCATCAGTACGGGTCGCATCTTCCCTTTCGGTTAGTCGGCTCCATATCCCCATTGCATATGCGCTGCGTTGAAGTCTCCATAGGTTAGGAGGGAATTGGAGGCGGTTTTGGCAATCTCTTCGCGAACGAGGGCGTCGAAGGTGTGCGTGAAGCCCTTTTGGAGTGGTTGCGGTATATTTTGAGCATGAATAGATCAGTCTTCCATTAATCTTCTACCGGGTATGACTTCGATAAGGACGTGATTGACGTCCGACTCATCCTCTAGCTCACGTTTTTGTTCGATAACGACCGTCCTTCTCAAAATCCAGGTCGCACCCTGATGGCCCTCCCCGTGCAACTCGGGTATGTCGCACACCGCGGATGTCCTTTTTCTCAGTGTCATCGTGCGAACAGTCCAATGACGGATGCTGAACTCATTCAACATATCCTAAAATAACTTGGTGCTGCCATTCTCAACCCCGTAACAATTGAAAAAAAGCTCATGGAGGAGCTGAATACAGCGCTGCATTTATAGCCTGTTAGATGCGAGCGCCTACACAGCGCTTGATTTCTTCTCGTCTGTTCTTGAGGTCGCCGCAAGCTACGTATTGTGCCAATCGCGTATTTTCCACTGATATAATGCAGTCAGCTGTAGGAGGCTGGGGTTTCATGTTTTAATCATTTGGGAACATGAATTGCGTCATAGTCCTTTTTAAGGTACTGCACATGGGTATTTCTAGGGACTAAATTACTCTAAAGTGCATACATACAAGTGTCCCTATAAGAAAAACAGCGTTTCCAGTGCGCCCCAGTGCCTTTCAGCACACTGGGCATACTGAACAGTGTGGCCTGGTGTTCACAGCGCACTGGACAGGCACTCAGAAAAGTGTACAGTCTCTACCCCTGCAATAGGAATACTGGAGGCACCCTTCATGGAGCCGGGCGCGCTTGGTGGGCATTTTATAGTATTTGATATTGGACCGCAAGATGTCTCCTGTAATATTTGTAGAATATCTAGAAGTTTTTTTTGCTAAATCGATCATTTCGTCGACAAATTGCCTGTCGACAGAGCCGGCGACATGCGGGAACCTGGAGTCAACGTTTGCGTGCGTGCGGTATAGGCCCTCGAGGCTGGCAGCCGTGGGAAGTGTTACGTAGACTAGTGACTCATCGTATTCGTATACTACCGGGGCGAATGTCGCCTCTCGTGACTTATGTATAGTTATGGCGTTCGTTTGCTGAAGGAGAAGTTGTGGTCCTACACGAAATAATTGATCTGGCTTATATTGTAGTTGTGGTGCTTCGCAGTCCCATGGGTACCTATTTCAACTGTATTGAGGGATATGCGGTAGCCATGTATTTCGTTCTGGCTCAGGCAACAACGCTTACCGTAGAGGTCGGAATTTCTACCAACATTCATACGACGCTGAAGTGTGGGTCATACTCTATGCACCCCGCGCTGCCCATGCTTGCATGATCGAGGCCGTCGCTTACGTCGATGTCGGCCGTGATAATATAGGGCTTCCCGGCGATCAGGCGAATTGAGGCCGGCAGGTCCCCCCATGTCGCTCCCATTCACCTTGGCCACCTTAGCCAGGGTACTCTTGTGTACATGTTCATTACTGTAGCCATTTATGTTATAGCGTGAAGGATGAGACAACTTGTCATCCGCAGCTTCGAGGCCATATGCCTTCGAGAGGTCGACGTCCGTATTGGTGTGGTATAGCCACATGTCGTCCGGGCACTATAGCAGCGGCTTCTTCGCGTGTCACAAAATGGCTTTCAATTCATTTGACACTGAAGTTGCACCCCAGCTATTATACTCAGCCAGTGATCATGATATCGATTCTCACAATTCATGGGATCTGCCGGAATTTTAAGGGCGTAGCTCCTAAAGGACCAAGTCTTGTCGGCGTGCGGCGGCGTGCTCAGCACATGCGAAGTATACCCACTATACTCCATGACGATGACGATGACGCTGATAACGATGAAGAATAAGCGTGTTAGCACGCAGAAGGTACACGATGACGATGGGGACCATGGACCCATTCTCTTTCTGCCATGGATGAAAACGAACGCAAGGCGCGGGAAGCGGCGGCAAAAACGACGAAAACGCCAAGCGGTCTCGGAGTTGAGGGCGCGGGAAGCGGCGGCTCAACGGTAACGCCCATGAGCTGCTACGCCGGAAGCGAGAGCTCGGGAAGCGGCGGCAAAACGGCAAAAACGCCAAAGCGCACTCAGAGTTGAGGACGCGGGAAGCGAGAGCTAGGGAAGCGGTGGCTAAACGGCAGAAACGGCTTATACAGTATATGAAGTATCGATATGCTCTACGATGCATTTCGTATGACTGGAAATGACCAGCAACCACCAGGGGACCGTACATAGACCTCGTCTTTCCCAACTTCAGGCTAGATCCGATCGAAGAACTATTGGCTGTATATTTTCAACGTTTCACAGCGCATAGAACGAGGACAAACAAAGATGAGACACACTCAGCGCTCTGTGTGTCTCATCTTTGTTTGTCCTCGTTCTATGCGCTGTGAAACATTGAAAATATGCAGCACCAACTAGCCCAACGCTCCGCCTTATTGGCTGTACACTTCACGGAACACAAAGCAGTAATAATGAAGGCAAAACGGAAACCACAACTCGACATGGCATACCATTCATGACCAATAATCATTGCATATAACTGTACACCGCTTTGTCACTCATTTACATGCGTGAGTGGGCAATCTCAAGGGTGGTTTAAGGTAACACCGAACGATCCCCCTGCTTCACCCAATCATCATCATTCACTTCTTGGAGATGCGGTGATTTTTTTTAAGTGTATGGCCACTGATACGTGTTCATTGATTCTGAATAACCCGTAGAGCATACCCATATAAGAGGAACTGTTGTATGCAGGTCCGTGGCACACGTGGCTGAGAGAAATATTTTCTTGACGTTCGCGACGAGCATTTTGCGTTATTCAAGCAGTGTTGTACAACGGCGTTCAAAGGAACGACGTTTCAGGAACTAGTTCCTTTTGGGAGGAACGAAGGAACGCCACCGTTCAATTCAGGACTGGCAGAGAGAACGGCGTTACTTCTGTAAACGTTCCACGGCATTGGACAGGTGCACGGAAGCGGCACATCATGCAGAACAGGGCGGATGGGCGACCGTGCGAGGCGCGAAATATGTACCGCTGGCCTGTTCACGCGACTATGGTTTCATCTTGGTTTTCACTTGAAGGCGCCCGCCGTGGGCGCAGGGAAGCGCGCAAAGCCGTGACCGCCTACGGGCGAGAGGAACAGCCATTTTAGGGGCGAAGCTCCTTAAGGTCGAGGCTTGTAAATCACTCCCCCCGGTGTCACTCGGTTTAGCACGGAGTGCGGTGTAGCCACGCTAGTGCGATGACGATGACGCTGCCATCACGGCACAGCACATGCATTATACGCCATGACGATGACGATGACGCTGGTGACGGTGAACAATAAGCGCGTTCCAGAGCATATTCTCTTTTAGGGGCGAATCTCCTTAAGGTCGAGGCTTGTACATCACTCCCCCGGTGTAGCCACTCTAGTGCTTGCCGCTACCGCTAGACGAGCAGCTGTGCTCTCATTTGATTTGCATGGCGCCCACTAGATGGCTCTGCGGCGCTCGCTCCACTCCCCGGCGCGCTTGCTCGACTCTCGGCTCTCGGCGCGCTGCCTCTCTCTTTCGACGATCGTCACTCAGTGCGCTTCGATACTATTACTACCTACTACTGCTAAGAAGAACGAAAAACACAAGGCGGCGGCGGAGCGGAGGGCTCGCCAAGCGGCTGCATCGCGGGCTCTCAAGTTGTGCGAGAGAGAAGTAGGCGCCGGCGACGCAGACAGGCGGAGCCAGATTTGCGGGCTCGTGAAGCTGCAGCGGCACGGCAGCGCCGGCAAGCCGATCCAGAGGCGGCGAGGGGTCGCGTCACGACGTGTCATGTATTTGCATGATCGAGTAGGGAATGTACGGGGAGATTCATGGTTAGCCGAACGATGCCCCGCAGCTTCACCCACTCATCATCATTCACTTCGTAGATATGCTGTGATCTTTTTTACAACAGAGCTGTTATGCTTGAGGTTTGCCGTGTGTCATCAAAAGAAAGTTTTCATTATCATGAACCGGCACGTGCTCTCTTCGTCCTGTTTTGCTTCGTTCCCAGAAAGGCGTGGGATGCAATAACTCTAATGGGCGAGAGAACTAGTACAGAGGGAGAGAGAACAAAGAAGTAGATTGAAAGAGAAAGAGAGAAATTCCTGGTGCGAAAAAATTCTCGGCGAGGCGAGATTCGAACCCACGTACCCACCACCCGAAGGCGAGCGTCGTAACCTGTCGGCTATCTAGTTTTTTTTTTTTCGTGGTAGTTATTTAACATCGGTATGGTACATGGAAGCAATTCAATCAGACCGAGAACTGACATGTTCATTGTGCTCGTATCGCGGCACAATGACGAACAGATATAACAATACTTCGCATCCAACTCTAGAGGGAAAACATCAAGTAGCGGCCTTTTCCAATCATACACTACAACGGCGGTATATAAACACCTCGACTATGCAATATTCCATTCTGGCTGACTCTCCATTTGCTCGTGTATAACTGTTAGCTTCGCGACCATCCTAATGAAGTGGGTTCTCCCGGAAACTATTGGATCTGTGTTTCTCGTCAACATGCGCGCACGCTAGCTGAGTATATCATAGCATAGCCTCGCGCAATTACAAGATAGCAATGGGGTGGGAAAGGGAAGTTAGAGTGAGCGGGAGGAAAAGAAGGAGGACAGAACTAGTATATATAGAGAGAGAAAAAGAGAGAAAGAGAAAAAAAGAATTAGAAAGAAAGGGAAGAAAGAGAAAGACAGGAGGCGAGAGAACCACTACGGAGAGAGAGATAGAGAATGAAAGAGATATGCAATAGAGAGAAAGAAAGACAAAAAAGAGAAAACGATAGAAAGACAGAAAAGAAATATACAGGAATATTTATTTCGCCTTTATTTCTCCTCAGAATTATCCGACAGCATGTTTGATTCAAAATGCGTTAATCTAATGTTAATGTAACGATACGTTCTTATTTTTATATGTAACGGTAACGAGTTCCATTCGCATTAAAAGAACGAGAACTCGTTCAGAAATTGGGAAGGAATGAGGAATAAGCTTTCCTTACTGTTTTAGAGAAACGTGTGCAACACTGTATTCAACTCATGACCATTGAATCTTCTTCGTAATACAATGATCCTCTGCGGCGCCACTTTCGGTGTAAAATAAGTTATGAAGAGGACTAATAGAACTAATAAATAGAACTCAATCTCATATAAGAGCTCTTCAGCCTGCGGACAATTTTGCACAGATACCGAGTGAGTGTGTCACGGTGGTGTTCCGAGCTTCCCGAGTCGTGGGTGCGAGGCGCCATGTTGCCCGAGATAGCAAGATACTACGTTACGACCGTAATGGTTTCCGGTCGCCACCGTAACCTCCAGGAGTCAATGCTGTCGGCAAAGATGATCGCCTGTTCCCATGGCTAAGCAAGCGGTTATGAGCCTCGGCGCAGTGAACCCTTTGAACCACGTGTGCCGCCTAATATCCTGCGGCCTTCACGTGTCAAGAAAGGTCCCCTTTGTGCCCCAAGAGGAAACTGTGGTGGTTAGTCCCCCATTGAGGACGCTCACCTGCGCTGGTGTGGGCGACAACTGTGAAACTGGCTTGTATGGTATGATTCTACTAACGAACATGGATGCCGTAATCACTTACAGCGTAATCCAGCGTACCCTTTCTACGTACTGCTGCGGAATTCTACAGCGTAACCATGAGGATTACGCAGTATAATTCCGAAATTGAGTTATTAATTACGAAAAGGTGGGCTCATGGCGTCCCTGTTGTGTATGATTTGCAAAGAAAATCGAAAGAATATATGCTATCATTTTTATCTGTCACCGATAATCTGACCATAGAAAAATACAGCTTGTGACTCGACTTAGGAATAACTATAAACTATAAGATACAATGAACTATAAACCTTGCAGTAATTTACCATTTGCCGGAACTACATTAGCTTATAGCCACAAGAACGTATGATCTGCTCTGTTCGATTACTTAAGTGAAACAAAAACATTACCCTATTGCCTATTTTGCTTTCTTGATATTCTAAATCCTTCATTAGTTATTTATTGTTATCATTTATTTATTCGGTACCCACAGCGTCAGAGGCACTACAGTGGGGGAGGGGGGGGTGGGATTACACTCAGTTTGGACGCTTCAATATTTTGTCGTACACAAAGCGAGAGGAAAAAAAATGAAACGGTAACAACAATACCTACAGCAGATTGACAACATAAATTATAGAAGCAGTATACAATAAATGTACCAAAAACACAGCAAGGCTGAGTCACTTCAACATGAAAAAGTGATTTGATACCGGAGTATAGCCACGATTTTTTGCTGCATGACGTGCGAGGAAAAAAAGAACGAAAAATAACAACAATAATAGATACAGCACGTCTTAAGAACGTGATAAATACACATTGGTCGTGCAGAAAAAAAATTTAAAGATCAGAGAAACAATCATTTCAGCAGTACAAAAAAAAAACACGTCATTTGAGACTATGTTGATTACGTCAGCAGGTAATCTATTCCAGTCTTGGATAGTTTTTGGAAAGAATGATTTCTTAAGAAGTTCTGTCCAGCATAGAACTTCTCGTACTTTTCGCTAATGGTCGACGCGTGTTGACCTATAGTGAGGCGGCATTATATACATGTCTTTCTGTACATTACTCGTGCGATAGTATATGGAACGAAAAAGCTTCAGCCCCAGCTTTCTGCGTCGTTCTACCAAAGTATGCCATTTAAGTGCTTCCTTGGTTCTCGTTGCGCTGAAATTAACAGTGTATAGGCGGCACACGTACCTGGTACCTAGATTCTGGACACTTTCAAGTTTATTAATGTCACGCGCCATCGGAGGGTCCCACACTACACAAGCGTAATCGAGGACGGACCTCACGTTCGTCTTGTAGAGTATCTCACATGTGGACTGACTGTGAAATGATCCCAGCATTTTTCCCGCCTTTCCGGTTACATAGTTAACCTGCTTCTGCCACGATAATTCTGGGGTATACGAAACAGCTAAGTACTTAAATTCGGTTACTTTACCAATTTCAACGTTATTGAAGGTGTAGCAGTAATTTAAGTTGTTCTTCTTCGGAGTCACTCTCATATTGAGAGTTTTTGTGAGGTTTAGCTGCATGCGCCACCTAGTGCACCATGCGCTGACTCGATCAAGGTCTTGCTGAATCAAGCTGAGGTCTTCCGTACTGTTAGTCATTCTATAAATCACGCAGTCATCTGCAAACAGCCTCAACTGCGATGTCAAACCGTCGCCTATATCATTACTGTACATTAAAAACAGTAAAGGTCCCAGGGACGAATGTGGCATATCAACGTCATATATCACATCTCATAGCCTGGCCCCTTACTCGGTAAGAATTCTAATTTATTCTAGCTTTATTTTCAGTCTAAATTTGCAATATTTGTTTTAGCTTCAGAGATCTGAACCTTAAACATCCTGCCACCCTGTTCTTTGCCCATACCCCTTTGTACTTGAGCGCCGCGATGAAGAGGACCTCAGCCACACTATCTGCCGGAACACTGCGTTCAAAGGGCCAGGTGCTATGGCTTTGCCCGCGTCAGGTCGCAAGACCGCCTCTTTTCTGGTCACCCTCCTGCCAATGCCAGTGACGAGGACGTCCGGGTGCTTCCTCCATTAAGTACTTGGCCAGTTTCCGAGCCATCTGGGTTCCTGCCTGCTTGAACCTTCGACCGATAGCCGCTCATACTGCTTATGATCGTGCTGCTCATCAAGCCGCGTAGCTATGTTCCACCCATAAACCGTGTCTCCGACCATCAACGTGTGCTACACACGTGAGGCAAATGTGCGTGAACATTAGCGTCTCCCTTTAGGACGATGTATGTTCTATGAATCTCTTGCTTAAACTGCAGGAAATAACATGTATTTCCAGGGCTCGTTTTTGTTACACATAATATAAAGGAGAACTAACGCAAAATAATATCAAGGAAAGCATAGGAAATGTTATTTCTAATAATTATGATATAAATATGAAGAAAGTAAAGGTGACAGAAAGATTACTAGCCTTTGGCAAGACCTGCGACCATCGAATTACGCGTCCGATGCTCTTCATCCTATGCTTAATCGCCCGATGCGAATTGCGCATCTGGACACGCCATACGAAGGTTGCAGGTTCAGTTCCTTCGAGCGGCAAGCTATCTTTTCGTAGCTTTACTTTCGTTATATTAATATAATATTTATAACAAATAATATCATCTATACTTTTGTTGGCAGTGTCTGTTCGTTCTCAACAATATTGCTTAAAATGCAGGGCAAGAGATATTTCTCTTATTTGTACATTCTGACCGACGGTCGAGTAGCATAGGTAAAGTAGGTGTGTTTACAGAGATTACCTTTTACGGTTACCCCAACGCAGGTGAATAAGTGTGACGGCCCGTTAGATCGTTCACTACAACGCACTAAGACCTACATTGGCCTCAGAGAGCTTGTTCCCGTTATTTTGAACCCGCCATGTTTCAGAATTCGTGGCTCCGCAAGTCAGCGCGAGACATGGTGCTGGCGCTCTTTTTCAGAAGTTGATCATGAATGGCGCTTGCTAAATTGCGTATTATGTGGGGAGCTGATCTCAGCTAATATGAAGCGGTCACACAACTCAAAAAGGCGCACGTTCACGACAAGTCTGTTTGTCTAAACGTCAGCTCCAGCGAAATCTCGTGTTCACGATTTTGCCGTTTGGTAATTCTTCCATCTTTCTCTGAATTTTTGCAGTTTTATTATTATCATAAAATACGTGATGATCGATTTACCACGCACGGTTTAGCGCTTTCCACGCAGATTTTTTTTTATAAATATATTTTAAGCATATGACTAACCTGAATAACATAGCGATAATCTTCTACATATAGAATAATATAAATAACTACTCAATGTTATGAAGGCCAACGTAACCGAAAATATCGCGCAAATCAAGGCGTTATGTAAATTTTACATTCTAGCCACCCATAGGTTAGAGCGAGAAGAGTGAAAGATTTATATCAGAAGCTCCATACATACATCTGTTAGAAGTTAGTGTCCAAAACACGGCACATGAGCCGTTTTTACTTTGGTAGTGCAATACCTCCCTTGCCCTGTGACGTGGATCTGTGAAAAGACAAGACGTTGTGCATTAAACTCAACACGTTTCGGTATTTCTTCTTTCAAGCTGCATTACGGCAGCTTATTTGATAATAGAATAAATTCACGCGGAAGGTTTTGCTTCTGTAAAGAAAAAACTTCCTGTAGGAAGCGTTTAAAGGAGAAAAGGGAAGTTGTATTGTTAACAGTAGGCCGGCTTCACATGTCCACTAATGCTGCTAAACGAGAAATTGTAGGTAAACGAGTACAATGATTACTAATACAAAAAAGAATGAATTCAATGAATGAAACGTATGTTGACTATTATGAGAGCCATATGATAAATAGGAAAGAGTAAAAGCATGTACAATATACATTGCCATGAAATATGTGGTAACGTATGAGGTACCACACAAGTTACCGCATAACATTGTCAAAGTCCTAATTATTTACCCAACCAGGCAGGCCAACTCCGTCGAAATGTCCAGCTTTCAGTCTCTACGTGCTGACTTCAGACTAGATGGAGCGCAACTCACCAAAGCTACATCAAGTCCATGAAAGGAATATCCACCTTCGAGACCCATGTTGAGTTCACCAGAAACTGCAAGGAGAGGAAAAATCGTGCCACAAAGCCTCAGGCTTCGCCGACCTCTTAATACCCCTGAAGGTCGGAAAAGTCGGAAAATCATCCACATGGCCGAGCAAAGACTGTTGACAGCTCGGATACATGAGTGTCATGATGTGCTCCGGAAGAAAGAAGTGCACGCGTGTTTCACCCAGCGACAACTAGAACACCAGGTACCGAACCTTCTCTCTTCAATAGAATCTTTCTGCCAAAGTGACCACCTTCTCTGAAGCCGCAAAACACCGCGAAACACAGGAGAAGAAACTCGCCGCCCTTACCAAGCACACAAAGAAACAAGAAATAATTGGCCAGCATCTTGTAACCAACCTATCCGCAAGGGTTGTCGCAAGCGAAGAAATTTCAGTACTCTCGAAAGGCGAGAAATTTAATGTTGCGACGGCCAAACCCACCATTCCAAAGATGGTCGCTGCACTGGAGAACGGCATCCGAAAAACAAGAACCCAGCGTTAGAAATCAAGTGAGACTCAAAGCAACTGACATTATCAGCTCGACGCAGAACCACAAAAACGAACGCAATCTGTCTTCACATGAAATGAGAGCACTAGGAAACCTGCAAAAAGACAGAACCAGTTGTAATCCTGCCGGCAGACAAGGGCAACTCCACCGTTCTCCTGAACACACGCGACTAGAAGGAGAAAGTATCAACACCGCTAAGCTCTGGTAAATACGGGAAGATAACAATTACCCATCTCCCGCTAAAGGGAACCATGTGTGGATGCGAAGCAGCGGGGAGATAATTAGCTTGAACGGCAGCGGTCCGGGCGCTCACCGCGGCGCTGCACAGGAGAGAGAATGAGGCGCGCGCGCTCCGTCATTTTCATACTGCGGAACTACTGTGGCGCCCCCCAGCGGAGTATGCAGCTGTCACACCACCTGTCGTGCGCGCCGCTCCGTAGAGGATTCCTAGAGGAGAGGACGTGCATGCATTGTGGGACGCGGGTGCCGCTCCGTAGAGTAGAGGATTCCTAGAGGAGAGAGGGGGGAGAGGACGCGCATGCGCTGTGGTGGTGTGGGACGTGGGAAGGAGGGACGGACTAAGCCCCTCCTAATACATGCAAGCAAGATCAAGGAATGGGGTCAATCTGGGCGACAGACACCACCTACCTTGCCATTGCTAAGCAGCCTCTATGTGCTCTCGGCCATGACTGATGACTGTAGTAGTGGTTGACGGCCTTCATATTACTACAGTGTTCTGGTTCGCATAATGGGTGCTTCCCTACTTCATGAAAGTGGCCGGACGCGCGACGCGGGACGCCGGACGGGGGACGCGGGAGGGACAGACAAAGCCCCGAGCATAAGATGCTTCGCATCTAAAAACGGACCGCACCACAGGAAGACAACACGTTTTGAAGAAGACGCTAGCAGAAATATTCCAGGACAAACCAAACTTTCGGAAACTTTCCCTCCAACTAATAAGCAGAAACTGTTCTGCACCCGCATTCTATGGCCTGCCGAAAATTCACAAACCAGGAGTTCCCCAACGCCCAATAGTAGACTTCTCACGCTCACTAGTGCGATCACTGTCCACGTACCTACACCGGGTAAATTCACCGCTGACCGGAAAGACATCGTCTCATGTGCGCAACGCGGAGGACTTTGTGTCGCTGACATCAAAGCTTCGACTAGAGGACGACGGGTGCCTGGTCTCGTTTGATGTAGTACCTCTGTTGATGTAGTACCTCGCGACAGTACTCTGAACGAGAGAACTCCATTAAGTGTCGACGAGATCTGTCGACTCCTGGAATATGTCTGTCAAATACGAATTTTTCATTTAAAGGCGAATAAAACAAGCAGGTAAAAGGAGCACCAATGAGAGCCTCAATATCAGTGACCATGGCCAAGATAACCATGGAAAACGTTGAAGGCAGGACCCTCAGCACCTTTGCACGGAAACCCAACGTCTTCCTCAGGTACGTGGACGATTGTTTCTGCATTATAAAGAAGTCGCAAGCCACCAACCTACTAAGCCATCTAAACTCCATAGAACCGGACATTCAATTCACTTGTGAGCGCGAAAATGGCGGATCCATTCAATTCCTTGATTTACTAATCAAGCGAACGGGAGACTGTCTAAGTTTCCCAGTCTGCCGCAAACCTACGCACACAGGTCGCTAGCTGCAATTAGTTGAAGTCATCTACCAAGCCACAAATCAACGGTAGTGAATACTTTGATAAGAACGAAAACGCATTGTACTATCGGCCAAAGAAGTTTGCGGACCACGCGAGCGTGTGCCAAAGTGCCTCTCCACGCCACCTAGTGGTGCGCCATCTACCGTCGACCACAGAGCTAGGCCGGAAACGGGTCTTCTTGTTATTCACTGGCCTTACAATTTTCTACTGCCGCGTAGTGCATAGTCAGTTCGCAGTTTTCGCGCGAAGCGTTTATCTGCCGTATGACCGTCACACTTCTATTTTGATAGCAGAATCAAAGCTACCACGGCGGGCCTCGAACGGCGTTCCGTTGGCTAGGTATCATTTTGTGATAAAGATAGCGGCTGATAACAGTTATGCCCATAGAATGCCGTCGAGACAGAAGCACGAAGACGCAGTTGCCAAAAAAGCGCGCCACGTTAGAAAGAGAAAGGTGAAAATGATTTTTACCCAGTCAGAAAACAGACAGGCCATAGATTAAGGGAGGGATCCGTCTTTGGCGCTGCAGTGCTGTTGATCGCCGCTGACGTAGCGCAAGTGTCGCGAAGAGGCTTTTGGCCACGCGCTCGCGTGGTCCGTAAACTTCTTTGGCCGATAGTACATTAGAATCACACAGAAGGCAAGAAAGCAACACTGTTGTCACCGAACTCCAAAAAGATGGCGATCCGCACCATTTCATTCGAAAAGCGACTCGGCAGCAAAAAAGAACAGAACTCCCAACGGATCCCCTAGCCCCCCCCCCCACCCCTCGTTCTTCCCAGAAGCGAATCTCCCTCCCTCACATAAGAGGCGCCAGAGAAGCCATCGGCAGGATCCTAAAGAAAGAAGGCATAACGGTCGCCCACAAGCCAACCGACGCAATAAATCTCCTTCTGTCAAAATCCAAGGACCGTCCACCGAGGGAGAAAGCGCTAGGCCTCGTGTATCAGATGAAACTAGACATACACATGCTTGCGCTCATGAACCTTACTTTGCACGTACTAATCTTTTCATGAATTATTTCTTTCCTCGGACCAACCATCAATGAGTGGAATGAGTTACCTTTTGAAGCGTTCTGTGATAATGATAATGGTAGACGAAGAATGAAAACAGCGCTAAACACGGGACGAGAAGAGGACACATACACGTCCCGTGTTTGTGTCCCGTGTTTAGCGCTGTTTTCATTCTTCGTCTACCATGCAGCACCAACCAGCCCAATCAAGCACATTGATAATGATAATCCTGACTTTGACAACTATTTATCTTTTTCTTTTTAAAGGGCCCGTCAACAGGCTCCTACTTTTTTTAACACCCCCCCAAACAAGCTCGCCAATTCGTACACTAGACCGCGGCGACCACGTTTCCCGAATATTACAGCGCTGCGCGCCGCGCAGACCCTCCATTTCGAAAAACAATTTCCGCGCTGCTTTCCTACACCTGACACATCCTCCTTGTACGCGCAGTGACGTCAAGTCGGCGATCGCCGACCTGACGTGGCACTGAGCTCGTCGATTGGTCTTTTGCCCTACGAAACAGCGCCTTGGCCCTACGGTGATGCAGTTTCGGCCGCGCAGTACGCATTTTCATTTTCCTGTGCTGCCCTCTGCCGTTTTGTAGAGCCCGAGACTACCGGGAGAAGCGGTATTGCCAGAACGAAAGCCTCCGAGATAAAGAGGCGTCTCGCTACTTACCGCTAGGGAAAGGGTCGTCTCTTCGCATCGCGCTTCCTCCCTGTGCCGCTGACACGTGCTCATGTGGGGGGAAGCCCTGCTCGGTCGTTGGCTGCGCGCCGATGACGTATCACTGACGTCGTGTCACGTTGCCGAAGTGGGCGGAGTCACGACGACGGGCTACGCCTCCCCATTTCACAGCGGAGAAGGGTGGAGAGGCAGCGCGAAAATTTGAAACCAGCTGAAACGGATGTTCTGACCCCTGTAACTTCCTTATTATTGCGCGTATTCGCAAAATTCTTGCGGCAGCAGGTTCACATAGCAAAAGTGCACATATTTCTCTCTACAACAATTTTTGGACCTCGGGGTTGTTGACGGGCCCTTTAACAATACAACACAAGCTCTCGAGACTGTCTCACATTGCATTTGATCTGCATTCTCTAAGTTGCGATTTGCATTATCTTGCTGTCATCTTAATTTATTTATATTTTGTTCGGTGTTCTACTGCCTTATCATGTTTTTATTGCTTGAAGTTTCTTTCTATTGAAGTTACATTGTGAATTACTTTTTATTATGCCCCCCCCTGTTTGGTCTTTCGACCGCAGTATGCTGTAAATAAATAAACTTTCCGACTGCGAGGCCACGTACATTGGTGAAACAAAAACTTACCCGAAAGAATTAGGCAGCTCAAAAACAACTTGAGGACCTTCTAAAGACACCGATACCCCAGTGAAGAACACTGAGAAGATGCCGGCCAGAACATTGCTTTCGAAAAAACCGACATTCTGACAACAGAAATTTACCAACAAAAACGACTGTTACTAGAATCATCGTACATCCGAAACACTGCAAACAACGTGAACAGTTTTTAAGGAAACCTGCCACCTCTTTACGTTCATGGCCTAACAACAGCAAGAAAAGCAAGTCAAACCGAGAACTCAACCCGGCTGTCCCCAACCATGTTTTTATTGCTTGAAGTTTCTTTCTATTGAAGTTACATTGTGAATTACTTTTTATTATGCCCCCCCCTGTTTGGTCTATCGACCGTAGTATGCTGTAAATAAATAAACTTTCCGACTGCGAGGCCACGTACATTGGTGAAACAAAAACTTACCCGAAAGAATTAGGCAGCTCAAAAACAACTTGAGGACCTTCTAAAGACACCGATACCCCAGTGAAGAACACTCAGAAGATGCCGGCCAGAACATTGCTTTCGAGAAAACCGACATTCTGACAACAGAAATTTACCAACAAAAACGACTGTTACTAGAATCATCGTACATCCGAAACACTGCAAACAACGTGAACAGTTTTTAAGGAAACCTGCCACCTCTTTACGTTCATGGCCTAACAACAGCAAGAAAAGCAAGTCAAACCGAGAACTCAACCCGGCTGTCCCCAACCATGTTTTTATTGCTTGAAGTTTCTTTCTATTGAAGTTACATTGTGAATTACTTTTTATTATGCCCCCCCTGTTTGGTCTATCGACCGCAGTATGCTGTAAATAAATAAACTTTCCGACTGCGAGGCCACGTATATTGGTGAAACAAAAACTTATCCGAAAGAATTAGGCAGCTCAAAAACAACTTGAGGACCTTCTAAAGACACCGATACCCCAGTGAAGAACACTCAGAAGATGCCGGCCAGAACATTGCTTTCGAAAAAACCGACATTCTGACAACAGAAATTTACCAACAAAAACGACTGTTACTAGAATCATCGTACATCCGAAACACTGCAAACAACGTGAACAGTTTTTAAGGAAACCTGCCACCTCTTTACGTTCATGGCCTAACAACAGCAAAAAAAGCAAGTCAAACCGAGAACTCAACCCGGCTGTCCCCAACCCGTCGACCCCACGCAACCCCACGCAACCGCAGAAACCACAACCCCCTTAACACTCTCACCACGCAAGAAGACACGCCTTCCCTCCTTCTCCCCAGCTGGGGCGTAAAAGAAGTACCACCTCGACACCTCCGCTGTCACTCCTCTCGGAGGAAGGAGCGTAGTTGGTTCCGAAACGTCGTGAATAAACCTTTTTTTTTCGTTGGAGCATTGTAAAAGTCTTAATTAATTACCCCACAAGGCAGGCAACTCTGTCAAACTGTTCTGCCATAAATCATCACGCATAAATAAATTCGGTGTAGCACGAAAGTGAATTGTGTCTTCATAGACGTAGTTGATTGTTTATTGATCGCTGATACGCTGATATATGAGAGCTTGCGCAATGTCTGTTGTTGTTTGGCCGCGATAGCATGGTTTTAAGAGGACGCACCCGCGTTGACGCCTAGTGGCACATCTGCATCCCTATGACAAATCCCCCCACGATCATGGTTGAACCCGTCTAGTAGTTGGAGTAGTTAATATACCTTAGGACAGATGATATTGATGTCACCAAGAAGCGCGTAATAAACGCTGGTAATCGGTGTATAGTCATTCGAAGCGTCATTTGACGAGATAAACGCCAAGGTAACCTACGCATGGACTGATGCATAAAGAACCACACAAAGCTTCAGGAGCGTGACTGGCAGAGTTTATAGCTGGATCCGTTAACGTGGCAGGGCGATCCGACTCCCGCTGGTATATATCTTTCTGGGCCAAAGCCCTAACTGCGCGACATCAGCCCGTCGAGGTCACTGCCTTTCTGTGCCACTTATTGCAGCAGTTATAGGGGTCACTGCTGTTGCATTCGAAGTAGTAGGCGTCGGGAAAATTCCGTTGGTACATGTGGATGTTGCGCCATCGTCATGACGAGGCTTCGCACACTAACATCACCTAAACGACAAAGCACGTACTGCCTTTACGCAGAAGCTAACCACCGCTTACCGCCCATTGCACCGAGCGTAGTTCCATACATTGATGCATCGACTGCCTCCATTGCGATGAATCTGCGGAAGCGCTTCCTGTCCGCGCTCGTTAGTGTCAGGGTGCCGAGCTTCACTTCATCACTCCCAGGCGGCAACGCCGCCTCGTTCTAGATAGGTATATAGTCTTGGTGCTTCTCAAATAGATGATGCGAGACCAACTACAGTGCTGAATTGACTCTCACTTGACAATTACGGCGAATGTCTCCTATTGATGCTTTAGTAGTCGTTGGTCCCAAGAACTAGCGCGTGTAGTTGACGTTAGGTGCGATAGTTGTCGACAAAGCAACCTGTCGTATATACTCTGAGTGCACACAACATATATTGTATGGAAGAGGTTCTCAATCCCTGAAAGCAGTGGTTATGGGGGGATGCTGGATGGCTGGGCAGAATAGGTGCAGACAGGTCTCCACAGTACTAATCACAGTAAAAGCGGTTTCCCGTGTATGTTTTAGTGTCGAGAACTTGATGTTGCCTGTGAAACTCCGAGACATGCGCGCTTCCTGTGTCATCATAACAACTAAAGCCAGTGCAGCGGTACGCTGCTAATGTTGTCAGGCACCGGTGCAAAGTATATAATCGTGTGTTGTACGAGAGCGCAATAGACGTGGAGCAGTGACGTCGCTGTTCCAGCCCAATGCGTCGCAACTCGTGCACGCGATACGACAGAGAAAAATTTGGCTGCTGTACCACATCTGGTGGTCTTGAGTGGCGCCAAGGAAGTGACCCTCATGCATAACGTTGATTCGCTGTCCACTACCAAATAGTTTCAAATTCATCAATTTCTCGCGAAACTAAGAAACACATATTCGATGTTAGATATATGCATACTTCACTTCGTGACCTAATGACTTACTTTATTCAGTGTTTTTGGATGCCACTGTTTAATTATTTCGAAAGTTGAGGCAGACGTTTACGCGAATATGTCGTCCGCATAATTGAAGTGTTTATGGCATGGTGGAGCACGTCTGTAAGACCCCGTTTTTCAGCGCTGCTATAAAGCTTCTTTAGGGCACACCAATGCCCTCTTTGCATAAATCACTTCAGTCATTATTTATAAACCCAGATCTGCTTATCACGTTGGGAGTTGGCAGTCCTTTCAAGACCCTTAAGTTTCGCCTTCAAGAGTTCAACGCCATAGCGATATCCTGTTCCTAGTGCGTAATTCAACCACTTAATGAATACTTGCTATGCACCCACTACGTGATGTTGAGCGAATACGCGCAGTAACGAGTGTGCCTTTTTTAACGGGTGGCTGGCTTTAAACCACGAATACGTTATGATATTCCACGTGTTGTGACGCCCGATGCCAATGTACGCTTGTACTACGCAATATTACTGCGATATTTTCATGTTGTATTGTGACGTACGTATACAGGACTCGTGCGTTTGTGACGCAAGAGTTATTTACACTGCATTTCCAAGCAGATGAAGTTATTTTCAATGTATCTCCTACCTTAAGAGTGGCTACGTGGTAGAACACCTGCTTGCCATGCAGACGGCCTGGGTTCGATCCTCACTCGGACCCCGAAGTTTTTATTAAAGACGATAGTCTTTCTTGGGATACTTAAACGCAAAACTTTTTGTCTGTCTGTCTATCTGTCTGTCTGTCTGTCACCCGATTCAGCTAGCTACAGGGCCAAAGTTTAACCAATTTCTGAACGCCCAGTCATATTATACTGGTGTTAGCGTTCATACTTGTGAATATATTCGATGAAAAAGCAAATACTACGCATACCCGAGGCGCAACATTTATATGTAAGTATCAGGTCGTGTGTTCTTTTATTAGAAAACACACAGATACGTAATTCTAAAGATCCTAGTGTTTTTTAGGCTGTGCTGAAAATGCGACGCTGTGCACGAACTGGGACGCTTTTACACGAAAAAGCCCTGTGCCGAGGATAAAGAGCTGCCGCTGGCAGTGGCCCTTGGTTCAGCACAAGCTCATGTTTTTCGATGGCGTCCATATCTCGCGCAGCGCCTCCTCTATTGTATCAATGCCAGCCAGATGCGGCCAATTCAACGTAGAGTAGGCGCTGTCTGAGGCAAGTCAAAACATAGTAGTACGGCCGCCACAAGACTATCGTCTTTCGACGACATTTGCAGCGAAGCACGCTGATACGTGGCCAATTTTTTTATTTATTTTATTTATCGTTCTTAATTTTTCGGTCACGGACAAGATGGTGATTTTTCGCTCACAACGAACGACGCCGACGCCGGAATTTCTGCGAAACGAGCTCCTTATCGTTGTCGGGTTAAAACATTATGGCGATGTACCCGAAGAAGGCTAGCCCGTAAACTCGAGATAAGTGGATGACAAAGTTAAATGCCTTTTTTAATATAGAAGGGCACCGGAACAGCGATGTTCCCACACTTATTTGCGCTAAAGAAATGTAGTAGGCCAAAGATGCTGTGATGCACTGATGCAATTTTTTAAAAAGAAATTTACGAAGATTGTGACTCGTGCGGTTCATTGGTGTCTAATATGTTAAGTGAGGCTGACTAGTAATTACGAAATAGTCAAACATGAGTTACCAAATATTTCAATATTTCGGTAACATAATACTAGTCGTTGTAAGCAAGAATGTCCGCTCATCATTTCATTGTGCGATGCACGGAAAGCCTACGAATTCCGTTTTGGGGCAAACTCTACCTTTTATTTATGTAAACGACTTCATCCCGACATAGACTCAGGGGTTCGGTTATGTTTCCACGAGAGCATTTTTATTGCGATAGCAATTATATGGACACTCTAGGCTGATGCACGAAGCACGAAGCGAAATGATTCAAAAAATATTTTCCGACGCGCGGAATCGAAAGCGCGACCTCTCGCTCCGAAGCGTTAACCGAGGGGCGCACATCATCCAGCATACAAACGGCAAGCTATTTACGTACACAATTTACCGCCGGCGGTACGCCGATCACGGAGGATATATCAATGTCAGTGCATTCTCTGCATTACCAGTCAGATGGTGGGAAGGGCGCGCTCGGCGCCCCGCTCGTTGCGATGCGTTCCGTCGTCAACGTGCCAAGCGTGCACTTTGTCCCACGGGGCACGCGCGCTCGTCTCCTGATGCGGGCAGTTTGTATGTCGTTTGCTTTCACCGGATATGTTGCGTTTAGGTTACAGAGCACACAAGGGTCACTTTGCTGGCGGCATAGGCCCCGCTCGCGATAGGAGCACGCTTTTAAAACACAGCAAAGTAACAACTGTAACACTTGTTCGCGCTCTTCTTGTGTATACTGGCGCGTACGTTTCGTGCGTCCTTTGCGCTTGAACAGCGCGTTAAGTGTCGAGCTGTTAACAATAGTTCGCGCTCATCTTGCGTGTGTTCTTTTCGTGCGTCCTTTGTTCTTGAGCAGCGCGCTGCACGTTTCTATCTGCTTGTCGTTCTTCGCGTGACATTTCAATTTGTTGCTATCTCATTCATTGCTTCGCCCTTGCGGCGAAACTCTTACTTTTTTATCCACCGATAAATTGTACGCTGACGTGTGACAAAAAAAATCACAGCATATCCACGGGGTGAATAATGATGAGTGGGCGAAGCTCTGGAGGTTCATGACTCTTCCGTGAAAGTTCGCCCATTACATCATCATGAAAGACGTGAGAACTAGTGCGTGCACTTGGCAGCAGCTTCCCGCACTCGCGCAGCCTCGGGATCTGCCCGCCTGTACGCGCGTTTCCTCGCCGCTTCTCGGGCACTCACAGTTTCTGGATCCGCTTCTCGGCGTCGCCGTGCCCCTTCTGCTTCGTGGGCTCGAACGTCGGGCTCCGTTTCCGGCGCCTCCGTGCCTTCTTCGTCGCTCACCTTCTTCGTCGCTAATTGCGCGCTGACTGCCGAGCGAAAGAGGAAGCGCGCCAAGAGCACCGCGCCACCCAGCGGTCTCGTATCACACTAGAGCACGCAGCGGAGCCGTCTACTACGCATCGGAATGGATGGATGGATGCTATGAGCGTCCCCTTTATAACGGGGCGGTGACGTGTCTGCCACCAGGCTCGAAAAAAACTTTCCTTTTGTGTTGGCCTAACGCCTTATCTGCAATGATTAAATCTATGTTATTATAGCAAAGAAAAATATAAATTCACGGTCCATCTCTCTGCCTCTTAAGGCAGAATGACCTTATTTTTCCCATTCTTCATTTTTGTCCTTTATCTCTACTTTTCTGCCACCAATACTCTAACCGTCTCTTACTTATTTCTATCGAGGACGTGTTCAGCTTTCCATTGTTGTCCCTAAAACCCAAGGCTTCATGTAGACTCGTGCCCACACGTATATCTGGGTGGATAACGCCACATTCAATCAGTACATGTTCCATCGTTTCCTTAGTTCCCCCCACAGCATGTACATTGTTCTTCTTCGTTACAGAATCTCTCTTTATAGCTACGCGTTCTAAGGCAACCCGACCTTGCTTCAACCAGTAAAGCGCTTCCCCTTGAATTATCATAAAACCTCTCCCTCCTTATTTCGTTTTTTCCCTTTCGGTAGTCACTGAGAGCCGGCTTCTTTTCCATCGCTGTCATCCAATAAGTCCTCTCCGCCTCTCTGACTTTTCGCTTAATGCTCCTTGTTGCCATGTCGCCCACACAGCTAGCCGTATATTTACTGGTGAGCCTCCTAGTTCTTTTTCTCCACTGCGTGTCGACGCTTTTTCTATACAAATACCTGAAAACCTTCCCTACCCATCTACTCTCCTTCATTTTCCTCAGCCTCTCTTCAAATCTAATTTTGCTCTGAGCTTCCCTCAATTCAAAACCTGTCCATCCCATATCACCCTTTACAGCCTCATTTGTCGTCTTCCCGTGAGCGCCCAACGCGAGGCGTCCCACAGTCCTTTCATTTACATCCATTCCTGATTGCACCTCTGACTTCATGCACACCACTGAGTTCCCAAATGTAAGCCCCGGAACCATCACACCCTTCCACAGCCCTCGAAGCACCTCGTACCTATTGTATCCCCATAACGCTCTGTGCTTCATGATTGCAGCATTCCTCTTTCCCTTTGTTACCGATGTTTTCTCTTGTACCTCCATATATCTATCCCCCTCATTTACCCACACTCCGAGCTACTTGTACTCGCTTACCCTCGGTATTTCTTGGCCCTGTATTAAGACCGCATGGTCTTCGTGATCATTGAATATCATCAATCCACATTTTGTTGCACTAAAACCTAGTCCTAGAGCCTCGCCTTCCCTTCCGCATATATCTGCCAGCCGCTGTATATCATTTTGACTGTCCGCAAATAAGACAATATCGTCAGCCTAAAATAGACCTGGAAGCTTCTGCTCAACCATCGAGCCGGCCTGTTTGTGTGACAAATTAAATCCAATGTTGCTACCTTCTAGCGCTTTTTCCTTCCTCACCATGTACAGCATGAATAACAGCGGGGACAAAGGACATCCCTGTCTCAGCCCCTTGCTAATGTCAACGCTGCCCTTGCTGCTTATTCCTTCCCATTCTACACAAACTGTATTTTCTCGGTATATTTCCCTCAAAAGCTGTATACAGTCGTCACCTATGCCCACTTCCTTCAATATATCCCACAAAATTTCCTGATTAATGTTGTCATATGCCCCGGTGATGTCTAGATAAGCTACGTATAAGGGCCTGTTTTCTATTTTTGATATTTCTATACACTGTGTAAGAACAAACAGGTTATCGTCTAACCGCCTGTCGATTCGGAATCCATTCTGGAGTTCTCCCAAAATATCATTTTGCTCTACCCACGTTTCTATTTTTAATTTTACTGCCTGCATCGCCAACCGGTATAGTACCGATGTAATGGTTAGCGGTCTATACGAGCGAATGTTATCCTTTTCTCCCCTGCCTTTATAGATTAAGTTCATTCTACTTTTTCGCCAACTTTCTGGTATTTCCCTCTCCTGTAAGCACTTTTCTACGGCTTTCAGCAGTGCTTCTTTAGTGCTATGTCCTAGTTCGTTAATGAGGCTGACGGGAACCCCATCTAAGCCCGGAGTAGTGCGCTTAGGAATTTTTCCTTCGGCCTTCTTCCAATTGAAATTCTCAAGTACTACATCTTCCTCGGTTGTGCTCTTCTGCATACTTTTACTTACCGGGGGAATCCCCTGGGCGACCTTTTTAAACGAATCGGCTGTTACCTTTCGGATGTAACCTAGCGCTTCATACCCTTCCAATTGATTTCCTCCTTCATCTACCATATGTTGTTGCATTGTGACAGACTTCCTACCTAGCGCTTTTATGTGGCTCCAAAATATCCTAGGTGCGGCCTTCTTCTTTTCGCGAATCTCTGTCATCCAGTGTTCACTTTCGCCTTTAATTTTTGCCTCGACTAATTTCTGCACAATGGATTTGCGCTCTAAATATATTTCCCATATTTGGTTGACTTCATCCTGTGGCCGCTTCTCCTTTTTTGCCTGTCTGTGCTGCCGTGATGCCTCACGTCGCTTCTCGATCGCATCCCGGATTTCTTTGTTCCACCAACTTTTTGGCTTTCTCTTTCCTTTCCAAGAAATAGTTTTCTTCTCTTTTTCTATTTCTTTCGTGATTACATGTAGCAGCTCACGATACTTCCAGTCTTTGCCTGGCAGTTTGTCTACTTCTTCCTCGACTTTTGCGGCTATATTTGTCATTTGTTTCTCATTTAAATACGAGCTTCCAATGCTTGATTCTAGGTTTTTTATTTTCAGTTTTATATCCCATTTGTAATGTTATGCGTTTATGATCACTACCCAAGCTGTTAATGCCTTCCTCGTCTATTCTCATCTCTCTAAGTTTGTCATAGATTCCTTCTGTCATGAGACAATAATCAATGCTCGATTGCCTGTTTCCGACTTCCCACGTGATCTGTCCCTCACACTTAGGCCCCGCGTTAACTATTTCAGACTATGTTGCTCGCAGAGATCTAGCAATAACTTGCCATTGGAGTCTGAATATCCGTCAAGGTCATGTATGTGAGCATTCATGTCCCCTAGAAGGATTATTTCGGCATCATGACCAAATTCTTTAATATCGGTGCTTATGCATTTCACTATCTCCAGATTCTTTTCTCTGCAGTTATTCCCCGTCCACAAGTAAGCTACACCTAGCCACGTTTTCTTTCCACCTACTGTGCCCGAAACCCATAGGTGCTCTGAACACGTTTGCTTCACTCTGTCCCATTTTGCTCTGCTATGAATTAGCATTCCAACACCCCCACCTCTCCTTTCTGATATGATCCTGTTGCATCCTTCCCAAATATAATTGTCAATATGTGGTGGCTCTTCCAAGTCTCTAAGGTGTGTTTCTGGAACCGCATAAACACCTATTTGTTCCTTGTTTAACTGTCCCTCAAT
Source organism: Rhipicephalus appendiculatus (assembly GCA_030522465.1). NCBI lineage: Eukaryota > Metazoa > Arthropoda > Arachnida > Ixodida > Ixodidae > Rhipicephalus > Rhipicephalus appendiculatus. The sequence goes on from JALIZH010020074.1 coordinate 27,239, forward strand.
CTCTAACCATTTTGCCTTTTTTCTGCCACCCTGCATGTTAATGTAACCAATTGCGACACGCGCCTTCTCCCTTCTTTTACCTTTTCTCCGGTTTTTCGCTATACTACCTGTCCGTAGCGGACAGGTAGTATAGCGAATGGAGCGAGCGCCGCAGCGCCATTTAGTGATCAATTCACGTACTGTCACAGCGCAGCGCCATCTAGTGAACATTGTGAGAAGCAGCATCTGAATGGAGCGAGCGCCGCAGCTTTTCATCATATATTCATCATATACAAGTACCGCCATCTAGCGGACATTCCAAGAACTAAACGAGAGGTGGCTACCTACAACTACATACATCGAGGACGCACGACCCACGGCTTAAGGAGCTTCGCCCCTAATATAAAAAGACTTGCATAGAATTGACACGTTTGCTTAGACTGACGAATGAGCATAAATACCACAATAAAAAATAAGGTTATGTCGCATACTAAATGCAGTAAAATTACCAAGCACACATATGTACTTGGCATTGAAGCTGTTAAAACTGCAAAATCTTTTGAACCCCTTGGTGTCAATCTTTCCACGACTTAGTCCTGGCACAATCTGTGGGCTGTATTGCTCCTTCTGCCCGTAAAAGTCTCTTAATTTGTCGCACCAGGGTCTATTAATACTTTTCTTCCTATCCTCAAACTCCCCCCGTAGCGCTAGGGGTCAGCTTCACATAGCGCCCGCAGGTGTCACACAATTGCGCTGGCGTAGCTAGGACGGCACGTGGACGGTGATGGACGGCACGAGGACGGCTACCCACAGAGGCGATTTTGGAGGAGCGTCTTGGATGTGCGTGCTTCTTCTCCGCTTCTACTCAACGTGAGCATTCATGTGGTGGCCTAGGCCTGTCTAACACTTGCTGGGTGCCAGGCTGCCGCTTTGCTTACGAAGGCTTCGCAGAAAAGGTATTATTCTGCTTACCAGCAGCCACGGAACTACGCGACAAGTGTACGCGATTATTTTTGCAGTGCAAGTACGTCCGCCTTGTCAAAAAAGTATTTTGATTCCGGAGACGTCAGAAGACGCCTTCCGAAGGGTTGTTGAAGGCTTATCTGCCGACTTCTTTAAGCGGAAACATCGCTCGCGTGGTGCACCAACATGATGCAGAACTGCGAAAAAAAATTGAAGGACACTTTGTACATTCCAAAGTTTGTTCGGCGAAAGCGTGCGGCCATTCCACTGACGGAAAGACGGACGGAAAGACCGAAGGACGGACAGACGGAATGACGGACGGAGGGACGGGCGGACAGACGGACGGACGGACGGACGGGTGGACGGACGGACACCGGACGGACGGACGGACGCACAGACGGATGGACAGACGGACGGACGGACGGACAGATGGACGGACGGACAGACGGACATCCGGGCGGACGGACGGACACCGGACGGACGGACGGACGGACAGACGGACGGACGAACAGCGGACGGACGGACGCACAGACGGACGGACAGACGGACATCCGGACGGACGGACGGACGGACACCGGACGGACGGACGGAGGGACGGACACCGGACGGACAGACGGACATCCGGACAGACGGACATCCGGACGGACGGACAGAAGGACGGACAGACGGACCGACGGACGGACACCGGACGGACGGACGCATAGACGGACGGACGGACAGACGGATGGACGGACAGACGGACACCGGACGGACAGACGGACATCCGGACGGACGGACGGACAGACAGACGGACGGACGGACGGACGGACGGACACCGGACGGACGGACGGACGGACGCCGCACGGACACCGGACGCCGGACGGACGGACGCCGGAAGGACACCGGACGGACGTGAGCATGAGACATTAAAGGCTTTCGCCTTAAAAACACAGCATATCCACGGAGTGAATTATGATGAGTGGGCGAAGCTGCGGAGGTTCATCGGTAAACCGTGAATCTTCCGTGAATTCTGCCCGGTACATCATCACCGACGTGAGATCGGGCGCGTTTATACTAAAGGGTCGATGAGAGTTATGGTGACTGAAGCAATCATGGTTACACCGTGAAATCTTCAGTGGTTTCGCCCAGCAGTAATCAAAGCGATAGTGGGTGTGAAATTTTATTCAAACTTCAACGACCGGTCGTCGTCCATAGTCCGCCAAGCAGCACGACCCGGCAAGCGCACTCGTACGGCGGTCCGCGCAATCAGAGAGCAGCTGCACCGCCAACGCCATCTAGCGTACCTTCACCCAACCGCCATATTGTACGCATGTCTATAGGACAGCGCCCTCTCGGAAACGAGACGAGAACTGGAGATGACGACACCATATCCACGGAGTGAATGATGATGAGTGGGCGAAGCTTCGGAGGTGCGTCGGTAAACCGGTAATCTTCCGCGAATTCTGCGCAGTACATCATCAACGACGTGAGATCGGGCGCATTTATACTAAAGGGTCGATGAGAGTCATGGCGACTCGCAGCTCACTTTAATTTTACATGTACGTTGTGAATTTTTTATTGTTTAATCACGCACAGGAGACATCTCACACAGGCACTACCTTGGAGGTCGAAATCCAGTGCCTACTGGCTACTCAGGATGCATGGATCACCGAGGACCGCCGAGGTGATGCCGTAAGGAGCTTCGCCCCTAAATATATTCATCATATACAAGTACCGCCATCTAGCGGACATTCCAAGAACTAAACGAGAGGTGGCTACCTACAACTACATACATCGAGGACGCACGACCCACGGCTTAAGGAGCTTCGCCCCTAAAAATACATAGGTACGCAATTCTAAAGACCCTAGTGTTTTTTAGGCTGTATCAGGCAAGGCAAAACGTAGTAGTACGGCCGGCACAAGCTGTTTTACAAAGAGCTGTGCTGTGAGCACGGACAACGCCGCACGCCGACAAGGCTCGGTCTTAAGGGGTGCTTCGCCCCTAAAAGTCGCGAGAAGTATCTCCAAAGTGGGCTGCAGACGAAGTTGCGGCCTACACAACTGCTGAAGTCGTCGTCAGCCGAAGGAAAAATACATCGTGAGTCGGTTACATGATGGCTATGCTACACAGAAGTCTCCTAAAGTAACTCGCAACGCCGGCCTCCAACCTCTGAGCAGCAGCTCCCTAGAGCCAAGTGCGTTGACCGAATTAAAGACAAGATTTGGGCAAGTGCCAACAGGCCAGCCGCTCTGCCTTCTGCAAAGTGAAATGCACATAGAAGTGTGCACCGTGAACAGTATTGCCATTGCCAAAGTCTATATAAGAACTGTGGAAGACATTCTTTTGGATGACCGAATTTTTTCGCGCAAGTGTTGACTGCGCAACACATTGTGTCAACAGCAACACACAGCTGAAGTCGCATAATTTTTTGTAAGTGTCGCTTGCATTTTCTACGCGCGAAAGGAGCAAGATAATGCCACGCACGTTTCTTATTTCAATTTTGGTGCATTAGGTTTACACCCACAAAGACTGTCATCAATGCTCGGTGCAGACCGCGCCTCAGTGTTCGAGAAGCTTCGCGATTGTAGTAAATCGTTTTGTTAAGATTGCGCGCAGGAGGCGAACCGTCAACCCATTCCAGAGCTTGCGCGACCACCACTGATACGGCTGAAAATTTCGATGCGTGATGTATGAAAGGCGGCGAGTCGCAACGATGATGAGTTCCTTTTTCGATGGCCGGCGCTCCTTTCTCTGCTATCAGTGTACAGTGCGTATTGTTGTAGTTTGACTTCCTGTTTCCCGGCCACAAGTTCGGCGAAATAAAGAGTTCAGCCTTAAACACGCTGACTGCCACTTTCTTCGACGGCATCGCCCCGTGACATCTGGTGGAGGTGCTGTTCGTTCATGTTCCGGGCGCCCTTGTAAAACCTTGAAATCAGCCCCTGTCGTGAAGGAGACATCAACGTCAACCACTATCAGAGAGCTAGCCGCAGGCAACCAGGGCTACCTCCAGAGAACGGGCGTCTACCTGAGAAGACTCAGAAGACCAAGGCCATGACCACTACGGCGACAACTATGACAGCCACTGTGCTAACACCCGCCACGGTCGTCATGTAGCCGCCAAGGTGAGCCACAGACTTTCCGTGGATCATTTTATTGCGATGGCAATTATATGGAGAAACGAGCCGGGGAATGCTCAAGGAGAGGAAACGCCCCGCGCGTCTTTAACAAGCGCGGAAAGACGCGAGGGTGGGGGGGGTGGGGGGGGGGGGGGGTCTCTCATGCAGCCACTGCTACCCTTTGCTTTTACTAGCGCGGTCGTCGCTGGCGCGCGCGTTATCTCGCAATCTCAGCAGCCGACAGCGGGCGGCCTGGTACCTACGTGCTCCACTCTCAACTCTAGGAAATTGTGCGAACAGTGTCCCTGGAGCGGCCGTATGCTCTTAAACCAGCATTTCGTAGAGTTGCGTGAGATCGTATCCAAAAGAGTTAGCTGCCAGCCTCACTTCGATTAACATTAGAATTTATTGCTATCGCATTCACTGCTTCACCCATTCGGTGAAACTGTGACTTTCTTTTGAAGACCTGGAAACCTTGCTGGAGATTTTTGACCGAGTGACAACCTTCAGCCACTGGGACTCGATAGAGAAGGTGCGGCACGTCTACTTCTACCAGGAAGACGCGGCAAGGACCTGGTTAGAGAATTGGCGCTTTGCACTTGAAACCTAGGATTTGTTCCGGGGCGCATTCCTGGACAAGTTTACGAGTGTCATCCGCATAGAAGGGACCACTTCTTTGCTGGAGGCACAGGTCCAGCTACAAAACGAAAACGTCATGATCTTCACGGAAGAGATGACCCGACTTTTTCGCCAGGCCGACGCTGCCATTACCGAAGACAAAAACGTTCGCCCGCTTATACTCGGTTGAAGCAAGAACTACTCGGAGGAGTTCTCCACAACCAGCCCAAGACGGTCGCCCAATTCCTCACGGAGGCTAGAAAAACTGAAAATCACTGGAAATGGGGACCAAGCAATACAACCGCTGAACCCTGTCTAAATGCTACAGCAATCGCTTCGAATCCGCCAACCACAACAACCTCAGCCAGAAGCGATGACCTACGCCACTGTCGCACGCCGCGCCGTCACCACGCCGCGCCCGCATAATAACGCCGCACCGCCGCAGTTCCCCCCGCCAGCCGCCAGCACCGTCGCCATTCTGGCAGCCTGTCGACCCGCGCTACGCATCCAGAAAGACTAATGCTTGGCGTGCCCGTGACAACCGTCCACTGTGCTACCACTGTAGAGAAGCCGGGCACACGTACCGCCGCTGCCAGTACCGGGAAATGAGACAGCGTGGGTTTGCCGTGATTGCGCCGCGCCCGCAGCCAGGTGAACGACCTCGCGACATCGCCGACTACATCACCGGAGCACAGTCGCTACAAAGACGACGAGACGACCATGCCGTTCACCGTCGCCCAGCCGCTACATCTCGCCGCACCGCTGGCAGTACACTGGCCCAACCCAGGGGGCTGTCGCCTAGCCCGTATCCGAAAAAAACTAAGGTCAGCGACCGATGGAGGTGCGGTTGCTGTACGACGAAACAGCGAATATCCTCCGCCGCCGACGACGACACCGCAGCGAAATCTCAAGAACCTGCCGGAAGTCGAACGGGGCCCTGATCTCGAAACTTCGCAGCCCGGAGATGACCTGGCGACACAACGTGGAAGCAGTGGAACAAATCCGACGTTGCGAAATAATTCTGGCACGCCGCCGTCAGTCCTTTCTTTGAACCAGAACGGGAAGCAGGACATAAAATACATCACTTGACCGGAGGTGCTGTTCTCGATGTGTCCATGTAATGGACTGTCCATTTCAGCCGCCGCTGATGGGTAGGAACTGAGCCAGCTGTGCGCCATGTATTTCCGGTATCTATTCTACAACGGATATAGTTGTGCCGTCGCACAGCTTTCATAATTCTCGACACAAATGAGAGGATTGGAATGCACTTCGCCGCAACGAACGCAGCCCTCGGAGTTCCGCGGTTGGCGCGCATCTCGGAGGCTGTGCCATGAACTCTGATCGCGTTAGCCATCGAATTAGGTTCAAGGCGGCCGCCCGCCCTATGCAGCTGCGAAGGTCGGTACGCACTCCCTGCATCGTTTTCAAACATCTGGGTCACATTCATATGCACGTACAGAGTTGACAAGTTCCTCTTTCTGTACATCTCACTCTCTTTCTTACGCTGGGAATGTGCGGGGCTGCTCGGTGCATGGACGTGGTCAAGAGCGCGGTGACAACACGGCTCACTGCTTTTTCGAGTAACTGAATGCGTTCTACCGAAATGGACACACTGTTGCCGGGTAAGGCGATATGTAGCCGAATTGGGCTACAGAAAGACATGTATACCCTTCTACGCGCTGTGATCTCACCAATTCATGGTGTCAGCACAGATACTACAAACTGCACAAAAACCACTTCTCTCCCGGGAGCGGCCGTATTCCCATACACCAGCGCTTTGTAGAGTTACGCGAGATGGCATCGTAAAAAGTTAGTCTTGGTTCGCATAACATTAAGTCATGTTGCTATTGCATTCACTGGTTCGCCCTTTCGGTGAAAGAGATAATTTTCAACATTCAAGCGACAATTAAATTCCTCTCCCCACCAACTGCCGAACCAAACCCCGCCCCTCTCCCGCGGCACGCCGCCGCCGATTCGATGAACCTTGCTCCGTTGTTGCGCCGCCGGTGGAAACACGCGGGCGTCGCCGCCGGAGATTTTAGGACCGGCGCACATGTCTAGGCAGGAGACGATTGACGATTGGTGCACTGGTAGCTAAGACCCTCGACCACCTAACCAGTGCGCTAACATCCCCTTCCTTTACCACCTTTTCGACGGAAAAAATCACTCCTGCTACTTTCCGGACACAAGCCTGTATTCTCTATTTGCCCTCGTTACGAAATATTTCACGAATTGATTACATTTCCTATGTCGAGCGTCAATTTGCACACTCCAATCTATGGTGGTTTCCATACCACCACTGATCCATTCCGGAATGAATTCATCTCGTGTGCAGTTGCGTTAATTTTGTTTCCTTCGGTTGCCTATTTGAACGACCAGCTATAAACTCTCTGCTTCCCCCCTCTTATATAATGCCTTAAGAGCTGCAGTTGCCCCAAACATATACAGACATATATTCGGCCATATATTGAAATATGCACTCATTTACACGCTCGAAAACCAATAAGCTTGACGCATTAATATTTTTTTTACATTTATAAAAGTAGCCCCGCCAAATTTTTGTAGCATTGTAATTGTAATATTGATGACGCCAGACGACATGAGTTGGCGGATGTAATATTACATTTTGTATATTACAGCAACCCCTGTTGTAACCAGGGAGGTAGATGCGTAACCAGATCACGTAACCAGGGAGGTAGATGCGTAATCCACAATATTGACGTCCTCTTGCGAAATGTTCAACTAACAAGCGCTTTCAATTGCACTTTGTGGATGTTGACACATAGTATTTTACTCCAGCCTCTAATTAATATAATGGCCAAACTGCGTATTTCGGGTAACTAAGGAAAAATAACCAAGTAACAAGTAATGCACACTGTGCTTTCACTTACTCCTTGACTTGGATTCTCACAGCGTCGTATGGGGCGCCTGATTGCTTATAATAGTGACGAAATGTTCCATTATAATATCCAATGCGCGTCCTATAAAACATTGAAAAGACCAATGCAAATCAGCAGGAAAGACTCACGCAGCGTAATTGTAAGATTTACTCACCCTCCGTCTTCTATGTACGCTCTGTAAAAAGTAATATTGCCGTGATTTATATACACTTTTAGGTCAGCCTTGCATAGATGCGCCTCCCAGGATGTGGTAAACGTAGTCCATATACGTTCACTTGTGTTCCAAAACTATAAAAGAAGTTAGATATATGAGGCCTTCTCAGACTACGCTAGTGTAACAGAAGGGGTGCAATAACATTCGCAACCCTAGGATAAGGCACTTTTGAATGAAATAAGATATATGACGGGCAATTTTCGTAATGCTCGTATCCATTTGAGTGATGTGCATTATGAAGCCTCCGAGCGCGTTCAGAATAATTAAGTGATTGATGAAAGTATGAAATTTGAAAGATACTATAGGCGGCGATCGGCACCTGGGCAGCCAGGTGGCTGTATAATAATATCCAGGCACTAATAAATGATACCTAAATGGCTGAGTAAATCTGACACTGCTTGTGAGAAACGGAACTGGCTGTTCTCGTTCTTGCCTAGTGATATATTCAAGGCGGTGCTATCAAACTTTACGCAATGAATGATATTCTCTAAAACACGCAATATCAACCAGCCACATCATGAGAAAAAGGAGGTTCCTTCTACCCTAATGTTTAAACCTGTATCCATGTAAACAGTGAAGGAATGCAACTGAGAATCGTAATAAGATTTGCGTTTTGTTTGAAGAAGCTACATTGTATGTTATTTCATTTTCTTAAAAAAAAAACACGTACCCATACAGTATTTCTTGTAATGCAACTTAGTTGAATACTAATGTATACGAAATATATGATTCTGATTTCCTAAGCAGCCATCCTATTGCAAAAACGAGTGCCGTTCTAGTACCCCCCAGCGTAATACCAGTACGTTCTGTGGCACTGGATCACACTGGGAGCATTGTTACACGCTGGCACTCAGGCGATTGCACTGGGAAAGAGCTGAGTCGCACTGGTAGCGGCGCTGGCTTGGCTACTGAGGACGCTAGTGCGTACTGGGAAGCGCGGGAGACGCTGGGATTTTCACTGGAGTGCACTGGCATATACTGGAGCCTGCATGCATTGGTGCTGTCAATGCAGCGTGCAGGTTTTTGTAATGTGTGCAGCGGAATGCTTCGGTATTTTTGAATATAGAATGTTTGATTCGATGGTACCAATAGATGCTATCCTAACAGGTCTCGACATGTTTCACAATTTCTAGCTTGGCGGAGAAATAAAATGATAAGAGCAAGACATTCGTGAGACATGTGATACATGGGAAATCGCCGTCATTTAGTGCTTTCCCTTTCGAATGGGGAGAAAAAATGTGTCAATAACACAAACCATCCAGCGGTAAATATTTTCCTTTCAAGCACGCTTTTTTTATTTTTACCGAGTCAATAATGGCGTTAATTCTGGCGGAGCACGTAGCTGTAATAACTGTACGTTTTGTGCGTGCCCGGCACATATTCCAGTCTCGCATCACTGATGTGTTGTACTGATTCCATTTTCAAGTGTTTATAAGACTGCAGGCGACGGTCCTAACGGAAACAGCAAATCGTTACACCGCTGCAGAGTCGGCAAGAACGAAATAAGCTCTGGATTCTCAACCTCTCCCAACGGAGGCCGGAAATACAGCCGTCGTTCGATATCGTCACACCGGAAACGCATCTCTAACAATGCTTGCCCTTCCATTTACTTCAGCAGCACTTTAGTTAACAGAAAGGTTTCGAAGCTCAAATGCACAAACTTCAACCATCGCAAATCAGCTGCACCGAAATCGGTCCTACCTAGTGAGACTGCTAGCGAGCCTTACGCCTAGTGTGCCGGTCGAGTCCGTATACATGTTACCGGCGCTTCTTGCTTTAAGTAGACATAATTCTAAAGTGTAAGAATGACTGTAACCTACAGTTTGGCCATGCCCTTAACCTATATGAACCATTTTTTCTTGTGTATGTTGTCTGCACAAGGAGCGATGACCATCAATGCGACGCGCTTTCAGCAACGCACGCAGGCTGTCTGTCACAGAAAGCTGCCGTCTGCACTGGCTGGTACTTCTCTGACTCATATGAAGAACACACAGTTATTCATTAGTAGTTTGGTACACCACAGTGAAACTAACACACTGCCATATTTTTCAGCGCATTCTATTAGTATGTTGCCGAGTGGGTTTGTAGTTGTAACTATCGATAGAACTGTAAACCAGTGCACTGGTACGCCAGCTGTACTGGCATATCGTCGCTTGCGCGATAACACTGCTCAATATTTATTCATGTACGCACGTCAACACCCGGACGATAGCTTCGTCAAACACGTCATATGTATTATGCGCGAGTGAAAGCTTGAGAGGGTAGCCGGCGATGACGGTTAAGACTTCTTCGCAAGACTTCTTTTTTTCGTCGAGAACAGTTTTTTGGTGAGGCTTCTATTGGCAACTACCGTCGGCACTGGACGTTTCAAGACAGGACACCCAGGAAAGTGACGTCAAGCAGACGGAACTTCTGTACACTGCCTAATTGGCTGCCGCGCTTTTCTGCATGTGCGCGATGGGATGTCCCGTGCTTTGCTGACGTGCAGTGGCGTAGCCAGGGGGTGGCACACCAGGCCCGTGCAAGCCCCCCCCCCCCCCCTCCCACCCGAAAATATTTTGCCATGGTATACAGAGCACAAAATGACACTTCACCACATCTGCCTGCCCAGCCCCCTCTTTAGATCAGGGGGGGTCACTCCCCCCTCCCCCGGAAACAAATTTCTGCCTACGCCCCTGTTCACGCGCACTGTTGATTCGCCTTTCGAAAAGATCTCGCCTCCAGTTAAGAAAAGCAAGCAAGTTTGCGCGAAGTTCCTGATGCTTTTGACATCATTCGCATTTTCCTCGGTGCCCACGACGACGACGAAGCTATGCAGAATGTATGAAAGCTGCGAGGCTCGAGCCGTCAGTGTCCTTCATAGGAACGTCAAACAGAGCGAGATCACTGACTATAAATAAACTTTTGGTTGTGTGTAGTAAGTGGTGTGCGTATTGTTCTATTTTCGCGACAACGAAGTTCTGACGAGAACGAACTAAAAATCCCTTCCCATTGTGATTTCGTTATTGAGGGTCCGACTGTACATATAATTTGATTTCAAAAATACTACCGTTGCTAAAGCTTTGCATTTACCTTCGTGAATACGATTACATTAATTCTGTTCAGCATACATTCGGACAACCGTGAACAAGTCAGAAAACGTAGGTTTATCAACGTAAGCAGTAAAATATATTGCTTAAAAGTACTTCGCTAAACTATGTGTAAAAGCGGTGTGCATCCCCTTTTCCCTCGCGCTTCCGATGTCTTTACTGCGTTGCCTAAATTTTAAGTACCTCAAACGCGCTTGCACAGCAGTTCCTGAAAACTGAGATCTAGTCAAATGGTGTTGCCTTTGACGATCACTACATTATTTTAATGACACCTAACGTCGTTGTTCATGTGTTTAAATCTCCGAACAACGGAAGTGAGCCGACGGAGGAGGCTTCGCAACCTAACACACTTAGCACGTTGTATAAATACATTGCAGTGTAACGCAGACATGGAGGGCGAAGCCCGAACGCTAAATTCAGTGGTCGAAAACAGGCCGGTCAGTCATTCTAGGTGCATCTCGGCCATAAAAGTGTCAAGGGCCGGCATGCACGCGATGCGTACAGATGTACACATTGATGGCTATCTGTAGACGCCAGAAACCATCGACACTGAATGTGCTCCTGTTGACAACTCTGCTGGATTTCGTGGTGCATTTTGCTCGAACACTTAGTGCGAATTGTTTTTTTAAACTTTACCATTAATATTCTATAACACAAGCAGGACAGACGGGCCGGTAGCGTCTAGCAGCCTTCACGTAGCGACGGACAGCGCGAAGAGTGGCAGCTGGTCCTCCTGCTGACGTCAAACGCGAGAGGGCCACACTGAAAGATCTCGGGGCGAACAGCCATAAAGTTTCCTACAATATTTACAAGACGGAACTGTGACGCTCCGATTGTTCAGCCACCATAGGGATGATGGTGGTACATGGGTTTGTGTAGTCTTATTGCTTGCGGCTTCGAACACGCTCGTGAGTTCGTTTATTTTTGTGTTTCGGTTTTTATTTAGTATAAAAGACCAGCTCGCAGTGAACCTCGCGAGCCGATTCCGATTGGTCAGACTAATATGGTCGAAGTGGTCAAGTGGGACTGCTGAACTCACGCTCAACTTCGTGATCTTCATTACACGACAAAGCTACTGCAGGCGGCTGCAACACGACGTCCGTTCGATGGCCCTTAACAGTTCACGAGGTACTGCACATTGGCATTCGTAAGTAAAGGTGCAGGAGAGGTGCAACGCTAGTTTACAATTTGTCTACACCCTCTCCGCCGCGGTTCAGTTTCGTTGGTAGAAATGTACGGGCGTACGCGTGCGCATGGGGCAGTCAGGAGGGTGGCGCGAAATATGCCCTTTGCGTTGACGTACTGTGCCGGTCCAATGTTAGGGTGAACGCGCGAGCGCGTGGCCGCGCTCCGCAGAGCGCCGTTGCCGCCAGCCAGCGCGGTCGCGCATCGAAGCAAACCTGCGCAGGCGCGGCAGTGCCTGCGGGCGTGGCCTCGTGTCGTCTGCTACAATGCTCGCGCTCTTGGGCGCGCCGAGCTTGCATTACCGTGAAACAAACTTCGCTGAAAGTTGCGTGCGCTTGCTGCAGCGAATACAAACTTTTGTTTTAGTGTCGAAACTTGAAGACGCGCCAGACGCCTAGTGAACTTCACTTTATCGGCTCAAATAAAATTATCCCTTCGATATACAGGCACATATGTCGCTTTTAACAGCGAAGTTGTTCTTAGTCGAGCTTTTGATGTCCGGGGTTGTGGTAGCGCTGATCACGTGGCCTCGTATTGTGGCGAGTTTGAGCCTCGGTTAGGTATAGGATTAGTGATTCTTTAGTACAGCGGGAAGAAAGAGAAGGGAAAATGGGGAAGAGTGCTCGATAACTTTCTCTGTATAGGACACCTCAACCAAAACACTCGTGGGGGGGGCGGGGAATGAAGGAGGTAGGAAGAGAGATGAGGATAAGGAAAAAGGTAGTGATTCGAGCTGAGGAGGTTGGTATGGGAGGCCTGCGTGTGCTGCGAGAGGCGAGGGCCAAGATGGGGGGGGGACGGTGAGGCACAGTGGAGTGTAAAATAGCGTGCCGGTGTTAGTGTTCAGGAGTTTGCGCCTTCAAGATGGCGAACATTTCTCATTGTCCCGATGAAGAAGCCACCTGACGTGAGCGTCAGCGTGAGTTGACGCGAGAACGGGCATGTCGTCGCCGAGCCAACCACGATGTTCGCGCAAGAGAGGACGGCGCTAAGCGCCAACGAACGGAAGACATAAAAAATATAGAAGTATGATACAGCCTGATGAAGCAAGGGCATAAGCTGCTGTTTCGACAGTGTTCGCGTAATGGAGCTGGGTGGATTTTTTTGTTAGCTGCCTAAGGTTACCAACACTCACGGCTTGTTCTCATAATTTCAAGCTATCCGACCCTGTAGATAATAATTACTTGATTTACATGTTTCTCTTGAGGCGAAGGGAGAAAGGAAGTGAAGTGGCACGAAAGAATGAAAAAAAAAACGGGTGTATTTCCACGTTCTTTTGAATCGGTGCATTAGCAAAACGAGGGGTTCTATTACGTTTCCGCTACCGCCATGGGCGTAATGGATGCTTGTAGTCGCATTTCTGCAGGGATAACTGCTACCGAAATTCTTACGATCGTATTACACTGTGATCGCGCCCACAGTTGTAATACTTGTGGGGGTTTCACGTCGCTGAGACAAGATATGGTTATGAGGGACGTCGTAGTGGAAGGCTCCAGAAATTTTCACCATCTGGTGTTCTTGAAAGGGCACCTGAACCTAAGCACCAGGCCTTTAGCATTTCGCTTTCACCGAAAGGCGACCACCACGGCCATGCATGATTCGATCCCGCCACTGCTCGAGCTTGACCAGCTCTAGATTAAACATATTGTGTGCCCCCCAATTGTTTTAGTAGAGTGCAGAGCAGGCCGTGCCACGGCGACACTATCATCCGGAACCACCGAATAAAATTGTTTTCTATACAGTTGTTTCTTCACATGCTATAGCGGCGATAAAAATGCGATTGCAGTTGAAGCTCAGTTCTTTGGGGCGAATGTGTGAATATTTGAGTTGAGTGTGTGATCAGGCGATGTCACGCATTCCTGATGAAGGAAGAACGTGGAATGTTGAGCTAAGCCTTCAAGAAATATTCACAGAGGGCAATTTCGAGAATCACGAATAGGCCGTTCAAATTGAATAGAATCGTTCACGCCTACAGGACCGAGCGCCGGATCAAGGATGCTCCCCGGAACGGCCGTGTCAAGGTGACTACGGAAGATGAGGACATATCAATAATATCGGGGGCGAATGACTTTCCTGCATCATCTATGAGAGAACTAAAGCAAATCGCGGGGTTGTCGGCTGCATCGGACACAACTGTAAAACATCGTCCACATTCAGCGGATATCAGTGTATATAACTAGATATTAGTGTCTATAAAACACGTAAATAGACATCAAAGTAATTGCGCGACGAAAACACGGACAAAAGAAGGCAAGTACAAACGCAGCGCTCTGTTTGTACTTCCCTTCTTTTGTCCGTGTTTTCGTCGCGCAATCACTTTGATGTCATGGATCACCAACCAGCCCAAAATGCTGCTCTCATCATGTAAATAGAGTTTCTATTTCAATGAATTGCACGCGAGGCAGTTACATTAAAATTCTTGATCTCTACGATTCAAAGTAAACAGTCCAACTGCTTTATATATTATCGGAAGACACCAATCACGCCGTCGCACACCTGCGTTCAAAACCGCAAAAGAACGGCCAAAGAACACCCCTTAAAACGTTCCCTGTAAAAATGCACGCAAAATTCTTATACCCCCTATACTCAGTAGAGCCGACAAGTAAATATTTGTGCTAACATTGTCTTGTAAATTATTTTTAAGAAAAATAATTTGCACACGCTTCTTACGCGAAAATAACTTTTTTTTATTACCTTCAGTTCATAGCGACGAAACTGATAATTTTTTTTAAAGTACTTCAATTATGAAGTGCACTTCGCTACCGTTCTTAATCGGCCAATCTCCAGGCTGCGACACTAAATCAAAATGTTCTATTCGCTGCAGCAAACACACGCCACTTTCAGCGAAGTTTGTTTCACGGCAATGCAAGCTCGGCGCGACCAAGAGCGCGAGCATTGTAGCAGACGACACGAAGCCACGCCCGCAGGCGCTACCGCGCCTGCGCAGGTTTGCTTCGATGCGCGGCCGCGCTGGCGGCAGCGGCGCTCTGCGGAGCGCGGCCACGCGCTCGCGCGTTCACCCTAACAGTGGACGGTACTGTACATTGACTTCGTATGGGGGGGAGCTGCGATGACCCTTCGCCCCCCATCCCCCCTTTATGGGGAATCCTGCGCACGCCTATGCGTACGGCTGTGAAGTAGCAGGACAGCGGACTACGCTTGCATAAAACGATATCGCTTTCTTATCTGCTGGCATGCCAGACAGAAATTAGCAATCGCTGTTGCATTTCCTGTATTTCACAACTAACCATTTCCTCGATTTACAGATCGATTCGAGAAGGTTATCATTAGGTTACATTTTTTCAAGCACTGTACGTACATCACAACAAATGCACTCTTTACAACACAGCCGTTATGCACACCGTTTGTCCGAATGGCGATGTAGACAAGAAACAATCATGCCAGTGCGCTTTCTGCTGACTTGTGCCTGTTTAAGCCAAGTTAATCGTAGTTGGCGTGGTTGAACATAGTTTTCTAAGAATAATTAAGCAAATTATGTCAAAGTCTAATTATTTATTATTAGAATGAGTTGAGGTTCTGGTGTGCCTTGTCCTGCCGAGCACGACAAGGTGTGCCGAGCTCAGGTATATTGGTTTAATTAAAGGCGGACCCAGTTAGTGATCATTAGGCGAAATATTTAATTTAGCCTACACTTACTTGGAATGCAACCTAGCTGAGACCAAACCCTGAATATGCGAATTAGGCAAATAAAGGTATATTTAAGTCTATGTTGACATGGGATGCAAGCTAATCGAACCAAGCCTCCAATATACAAATTTTACACATTAGATAATTAGCCTTATTAAGCTGCTTGGTGCTGTGGTGGCGAAGCGATATCCTATCCAACGCAATTGATACCTAGCCGATAGTCATGCTTTACAATGTGGTCACGTGAGGACTTCATGCACCAGCGTGTGAATGCGCGTGTGCCTAGTCAAGCCAGGACCAGCCGAGTACCGACCAGTGGGCTCTGCACCAGGCATGGGTGACTGTGCAAGCTGCCCACATTTTTTCTCGCAAGACAGAATACTTCTTTACTGAGGTCGAATATTATGACTACCGAATGCTGAAACTGTATGGTTTGAGCGTAGATGCTCCGTAGGGGAACATCTGCCTACATACGAAGAGCGATAGGAGCACAGACTCGTTACAGTTGATACACATTCTCTTCATTTCGCGCTTAAAAACAATCCCAAATGTAGGCGTATGGTACGCAAAAAGGTATTCTGCTAAGTCGCTTCTAAATATTGCTGTTAAGTGGAGGCATTAGCAGAAAGGGCAACTTTGAAACTGCAGCAACATTATTCCAAGTGATCGTGTATTTTTTAAACATGTGGATGCAAAGGCTTTTCGTGCACGTCGTTATTATTAGAATATATCTTATTTGTACCTTAATAATAACAAATTAAAAAGTCGAAAATACACATTAAGCAGAAAGTACGAAGCTGAGACAAATCCGTGTGCTACCCATCACTGCCATGCTGGCTGAAGCGCAATGCGTTGCAGCTCCCATAGACACTGGCCAGAGATTTCCTTCTAGTGTATCATTAAGAAACCTTTATGGCTATAGCTTTACTCAGTGTGTAATTCCCATTTGTCACTCTCTTACTTATACTTCTTATTTGTGGCGAAAGTTACAGTTTGTAAAAGGACACGTGCCAATAAAATGAGGTGTTTTCTAGTTGATTTACATCGGACGACGAGCCTTCTGAATGTGCATGAGCCGCATGTTTGCATTGAAAGAAAGAGAGCTGGTAACAATCATTCAGCAGAAAAGAAAGCGCCTGTGATTTGCACTAAGTCGACCAATATCTGGCACAGTGATGCACAGGCCCGCCGCCATTTGTGCTCCCCGTTGACTGACACGTCTAGCTTAGAGATGGGCGGCCTCTTCCTCGTGAGTGCGACTTTTCTCACGACGCCCTATGACTTTCCGGGCACAATCTGGCACAGACAGGCTAGCCAAAATAGAGCCGATGTTGCGCGCGATATCTCCGTCGGTGAGCGGGGCATAGCTGCTGCACATGCGCGGCTTGGCTAGGTGGTTCGGTATCTGGTCGCTTACAGACGCGATGCTTGATTCCTCATTCTTTTTATCGTTTTAGGGGGCGAAACTCCTTAGGGCGTGGGTCTGTCCCTCCTCTATATTATGTAGTAGTAGGAGTAGTAGTAGGTAGCCACGTCTAGTTTCTGAAGTGCTCACTAGATGGCGTTAGTAGCACTCGCTCCATAGAGATACATGGTAAAGGCTAGTGTTACGGGATATCAGTAGATGGGGCTAGCGCAGCATAGTTGACGAATTGAAATAGGAGATGGCGCTGCGGTGCCGCAGTACGTGAATTGATCAATAGATGGTGCCAAGGCGCTCGCTGCGTTGCAGATGCGTGCCACCGCGGTGGACGTGTCTGCCTCCCCCCCCCATCTTTCGCCTCGCGACGCCGACGCAGGCAGCGTCTGCTAGCGAGTCTCTTGATTGAAAAAACCGACTGCTCGCGCTGCACAAACGTTCACTGACCACCTCGTATATATAGGCACTGGATTTTGACCTCCAAGGTAGCGCCTGTGTGAGATTTCTCCTGTGCGTGATTAAACAATAAAAATTCACAGCGTACATGTAAAATTAAAGTTAGCTGCAAGTCGTCATTACTCTCATCGACCCTTTAGTATAAACGCGCCCGATCTCACGTCGTTGATGATGTACTGGGCAGAATTCATGGAAGATTCACGGTTTAACGATGATTCTCTCCGGAGCTTCGCCCCACTCATCATCATTCATCCCGTGGATATGCTGTGAATTTTTTTAGGTGCGAAGCATTACTTAGTGAACTTCGGCGACTTTGAGCCTATCTATCTATCTATCTATCTATCTATCTATCTATCTATCTATCTATCTATCTATCTATCTATCTATCTATCTATCTATCTATCTATCTATCTATCTATCTATCTATCCGCCTACGACTCTGTGCTCTCCTGGTCGTATCGTTAATAGCATTTATACCAAAACTGGCATGACAACATTACTGTATGGCGAACATGAATGACTCGTTATATGATGAAAATCATGACTAAGTAGTCATAAAATGTATGATGTACACGCCATGGCCGTAGTGCTCCTAAGGCTGTTTCCTTAACTTGAGCTATCGAAAAACTGGTATGATGATACATTTCTGCATGACCAACATAAATGACAGGTGGTAATATGAAAATCATGACGTGCATGTCATATACAACATGATTTACATGCCGCGCTCGTGATTCGCTGACAGCCGTTTCGCTAGCTTGTTATACACCAAATTTGTTATTGCATGACGCGACTGTATGACGAACATAAATGCCAAGTTGTCATACGGAAATCATAACATGCCATGTGCAACATGACTTGCATTACACGCTCATGTCACGCTCGCGACCGTTTCACTAGCTTGATGTACACCAAGTCTGGTAGTGCGTGACGTCACTGTATGACAAATATTAATGACAAGTGGTAAGTAATAAGGAAATCATGACATGGCATGTGCAACATGACTTGCATTTCATGCTCATGGCACGCTCGTTGCCGTTTCGTAAGCTTGATATTGTTGCGACCCGGGGTGTCACAGCTCGAGATACAGGTCGTGGTATCCCGCCGCTGGCCCCAGCCGTTGCGATCGGCCTTTGCAGGCCCCGGAGACCCGGGAGGAAGATGCCGAGGCAGCATGAAGAGGCTGAAGGGAAACTGAACTGAGATTTAATTACATTATTTACAAGGCGAGCATTTCGCTCTACATCACGAAGACTTCGCTACATCGTGACGATCTCGTCGAAGGCCCGTGTCGAAGCTCTTCGAATCCTCCGAATCCTCTGAAGCTTTCGAATCCTCTGAAGCCTCGAATCTCCTCCTCATGGAGCCCACGGGGGGCTCATTATAAAGAGTCACTTTTCCCCAGATCCCTAGATGGGGGGAACATGTCCAAAATGCGCTGTCCAATCGCACGACACACGCCACTTCCGACGGTGCCGCCCACAGCCGCCCAGGTCCACGTGCCCGACAGGGGCGTTGCCACAGCATTGCACCAGTGGCACCAAGGTGGTGGCGTGAGAAGGCTGCAGGATGAGGGGTCCCATGCTCGCACTACGTGACGCATCAAAGGTCCGCCGCTCGACACGCAATTAGCAGGACGGGTTGTAATCCGCAGCGACGCCGCCGTCTCTTCAAAGAGTATGTCGCGACCGAAAGTCATTGTGGTCGTCTAGTCGAACACATTGCGCGTCGGACTGCATGGCGCCTCACTTCCCGGCTCGGAAGGACAATGCACGCGTTTGAACGTCTGTCAGCGGGCCAGCAGCCCCTCGGAGACTTGTTCGTAGAACAGGGAACGTCGCTCCTCCGCGGGCCCAGGCGCCGGTCATAACAATATACACCAAATTAGGTATTGCATGACGAGACTGTATGACGAACCTAAATGACAAGTGGTAATATTGTCACGCGCGTTTTGTATTGTACTTGTGCTGTATTCGGTTTACGCCCACAAAGACTGTAAGCAATGCTCAGCGCAAACCGCGCCTCATTTTTCTAGAAGCTTCGCGTTTATTGTAGATCGTTGTGTTAAGATTGCGCGCAAGACGCGAACACGCGAGCTTATTCCAGAGCTTTCGCGACAACCAGCGATAAGACTGGAATATTCGATGACACGCGTATAAATGCCGACGCGCGTCACCGCTTGTCAGTTTATCGACGGCCGACGCTCTGTTCGCCGCTATCAGTGCAGTGTGTATTCCTGTAATCTGACTTTCTGTTTACCGGCCACACGTTCGGCCTAATAAACAGTTTCATTTTGGACCCACCGACATCTGCCTTCGTCGACGTCACGACCACGTGACAATATGGAAATAATGACATGTCATGTGCAACATGACTTGCATCCCCTGCTCATGGCACGCTCGTGGCCGTTTCGCAAGCTTGATATACACCAAATTTGTTATTGAATGACGAGACTGTATGACGAACCTAAATGACAAGTTGTAATATGAAAATCATGACATGTAATGTGCAACATGACATACATGCCACGATGATGGCACATTCGAGGACGTTTCGCTAGCTTCATATATACCAAAATTGGTATTGCGGGATGTGACTGTATAACGAACATAAGTTGGAGGTGGTAACTTGAAAAACTTGGCATGCATGTGCTCTACAATGGTATTTACATGTCACGCTCATGGTGCGCTTGCGTCCCGTTAGCTAGCTTCATATACACCAAAATTGGTATTGCGTGACGTGACTCTATGTAGATAACCACAGTGCGTGGGATCTGCCGGTTTTTTTCTCTCTCTTTTATCGATGTATTGTGTGTCTCTCGTTTTCTTTCTTCTTTCTTTCTCTCTATTTTCTCTTTCTCACTCTTTATGTGCTACACTTACTTTCTCTCTCCCCTCCTCAGATTTACTTCTCTTTCCCACGCCTTTGCTACACTGGGCTATACAAAACTATGCAGTGCGGTTATTGCGTGCTTTGATAGCCGAGTGGTTAGGACGCTTGCCTTCGGATCGTGGGCACGCGCGTTCGAATACCGCCAGAGGACAATTTGTTTTCTTCAAGAACTTTTCTGTTTCTGTTTTTTAGTAACTTTCTTCCCTGCCTTTCTGTTTCTCTCTTTGGTTCCTCGTCGATGTCTCGGCATAAGTTCCCTCTCCCACTAGAGCCATTACGGGCAACAACGTGGTGAGTAGTGGGACTTGCGCAAGCTCTGTGGGACATAGCCGTTTATGATGATAACTTTCGGGAACAGCCAAACATTTTACGCCGAGCTAGAACAGCTTCGCTTTTAAAAGCTGGAATGCAGTAGAACTCCTCTCATGCGTTTTTCTTTGGACCGTGAGAAATATACGTAAGAGCCGAAAAATACAAGAGTCGCGAAACATGCAAAACCAGCTGTAACCTCTCCAAAAAAATGTTCAGCGATAAATAGTTTTACTGAAATGCTGACCCTTGTAAAACCGTGCAACGCTGCCTGGTGCATTAACGCATGCCCGAGCATCAAGGAAGTTTTTTTGAAATACCTCCAATGTCACATCATTTTAAACAAATCCAGTGACACCACAACCGACATACCGCAAGCGGTCACTTTTGACGATATTTTTGCGAGATTCTCACTGCATGCGTCGCCGTTCCCCCCGCGATCACGTAGCTCTGTCGGCATAGCCCGTCCGACAACCATGGCTCTTGTAGATGCTCAAAAGCCTGGGAAAAGTGAAACTATCCCGGACAGCGACCGTCGAAGAAAATGAGCCCTGCTACACGAATTCCCTAACCGTGTCACTGCTGCACGCGCTGACACACCCAGCTACGATGTAGTTGGCGGATAGCACCGCAGAGCTGAGTACAGCGTCATCCGCAGAAATTTAATCAACGTTTGCGATTATTGGCACCAACGGTTGCAGGTGAGAACTCGGCACATGCAACACGTCCAGCGTGACGAGTCCGAAAGCGAACTGCACGAACTCCAGCAAGCTGTAACCCCTCCGACAAATATCAATGATGAGTCCATACCAACGCGACGGCAAAAGGAAACGCTAGTGCTGAAAGCCTTGTCGTCGCTAGCAATTACGTCATAAACGAATCTCGAACGCGGTGTTTCTGTTCCCGGCAGCGCAAAGTAAAGCGCTGTTCAAAAGTTTCCCGGCAACTATCCCATGTATTCCTATTAGGGATGTGCGAATAATGAAATTTCATCTGGAATCGAATTCGAATCGAATAGTGCCGAATAGTGGCCATAAAAGCCGAATATCGAGTCGAATATCGAATACGAAAATATTGTGTTGAAAATTGAAAGGAAGAACAAAGAAATGTAATCTGCTCATATCCTCCAGCCCATAACGCGGTGAGTGACTACCACCGAAAGACTACAAACTGTCCTGCAGAAAGACAAACTGTTCCACATGACCTTGCTTCAAGCTTTCTCGCCGTGATGTTACGCTTTTTCCTGCAGTTGAAAACGTGCGCTCGCTGGGCGCCACCATAGCAGGGATCGGAAGGTGTGGCAAAGCAATTTGGCGATACCTGAATAAAGTGCAGCTCTATACACTTTTCACTAATACAAAGAATCATCCTTTCTTGGGGTCAGGATCTCATTCTAGTATTTTGAACCTCTTGGTATTAGGTCTGAGGTCAGTGGTGGTTATTTTTTGGCGCTAGCAGTTCCACACTCTCCCAGACTGTTCTCTGGCCTTTTTTTTCTGGAGGCATGGCGGACGGAAATGACAATTAATATACTTTAAAAAATCAACATGCGTTCACTTTTGAACCAGCATATCGGTAAAAGTTTTAACGGAAGGCCTTCTGTAACGACACCGTTAGCGTTAGTTTTAGACAGCCCACAATAAGTTGCACAATTGGCCTTTGTCGCGCTTTAGATATTCGTCCAGTCGAATTATTCGAAACTTCGAATACTAGCGATTCGAATGTCGAACCGAATTATTCGATTAAGTAGTAGTCGATTCGAATTCGAAACTCGAATATTCGCACACCCCTAATTCCTATGGCAGCTTGGCCTGCGAACTTTGGCCACCCCTGTACCTGTCGTTTCCGCCTCTCATGCGGCCAACCTTACAGTCAAACCAGGACAAGCTGGTCTGACTATAAGGTTAGCGGCATGAGAGGCGGAAGCATGGCCGCTCTCTCCCGTGGTCGCTCGGCCGGCTGAGAGCGCAATTAGCGATTTATCATAATGAAACGGTCCCACAGTTGAGAGTTTAGCGCGGCGTTTCCTATACGTTGGATCCTTAGAATGCTAGGCTGAGACCAGTAGAAAACGACGTAACAGCAGAGAAGACGCAAGAGAAAGGAACGTAACTTTTTCTTGCTGCGCATGTTGCTGCATATGGTATTCACAAAGCGATGGCAATCCTACACATGAAAGCATCGCAGACCTTATATAACATGCGCGATTATCCATGCACATTCTTCCTACTCACCTGAACTATATCTTCTCCACTACTTTGTTGTTCACCTTGAGACGGCACTGTTGTCATCAACAGAAGAATAACAGCGCAAACAGCACACGGCTGGGTCATACTGTATTCCCCACAAAAATCTTCACTTGCAAGCTCGGCTACTATTGGAGTATATAAAGGCACCTCACAGTGCAGCACAAACCTAAAAGCGCAGCCTTTCCAGGAAGCTATCACAGAGTGCAAAGGACTTTAAATCTTTTTATTACGCACATAAAGGAAAGACATGGTTTTCTCTTTACGAGAAACTTTACTGACAGAAAGACCGGAACAATGAAGTAGTCTTTGCGCGTAGCGATTGTCATTCATCTTGTAGCTTAGACGCCGTAAGAACGTAGGGCAGATTTTGTCAGATGATATTTATTACCAAAACATATTATTCAAACACGCAGAGATATACCCACGATTGTTTTAGATAAAACTTCATGTGGTGAATAGGTCTGGAATGTTCCAGATGTCCTATCAAATAGTTAATTGTAAGGAGGCAACCGTAGATTGATTGTCTTCGAGAAGTTTGAAGTTGGAAGTTGGAAGTTTTTTAGTACTTCTTTCTTTACAGAAAGAGGAGTAAGAGCTAAAGGCCATATGGCCTGACAGAGGCTCCCACTCTTATGTTCGGCATGGATGTACATGGTTTTGATGTGCGTACAACAATAAAGCATCCAAACATTTCAAATAAACATGCGTGTACGTAATTTTAACTGCAAATAAAGCAATACAGTTCGACATCACACAATCACTTCATGAAAACAAACATGTATAAACACTTCAAGAATATATACCTACATGCATTAAATTATGAACTTTCATATTGCGGCACAAACCAGGAAAAAAACATGCATAAACGGTGTACTTTGAAAGTTACGGATAATTTATCGTATAATGTAACAGAAAGCTTTTTACAAATTGTTTGAAGCGGGGTGCATTAAAATCTATGTCACACTCAACAATGTTTAATAGCCGGGGTATTTGATACTCTAGGTCCTGGCGTCCGTAGTTTGTTTGCAAGCATGAGTGGGGGGCATTCTCGTTTGGCGGCGTAATTGATATCGAGGAGATGAAATCGGTAGGCTACGGTAAGCACAGACAATGGTGTGTGTGCTATTTTATGTGCAAAAGTAATCTAAAATAGTAAATTTGATTTGCTTTAAATAATGAGAACCATTCTTAACCAGTGTGAGACCACTTCTATGCACCATAAGAAGGAATTATGACATCTAAAGTCCTATGTTGTCTCTCCTGAATAAAGATTACACCATCTCCCGCTAAAGGGAACCACGTGTAGATGCGAAGCAGCGGGCGCTAACGCTTACACTGGCGGCGGCGTTGACGCTGGCGCTCATCGCAGAGTTGCGCAGGAGAGAAAACTGGGGAGGCGCAAAGCACGCAGTGATGGAGCGGTGTTTCCTACTGGAACTTGCCAATCGCTGCTAATGGGCAATGAGAGACAGAAGACTCCGACTGGACACAGAGACCCGCAGTCCGCTTTTAGTTAACGCGCACTCTGCGAATTTTTATTGTTCAACAACGCACAGGAAAAATCTCCCACCGGCACCACCTTGTAGGTCAATATCCAGTGCCATATATACGGGGTGGCCAGTGAACGGTTGTGCAGCGTGAGCAGTCGGTTTTTTCAACCAAGAAACTCGCTAGGGGAGGCGCATGCGCAGTGGTGGTGTGGTTGCCGCGGGCAGGGATCACTAGAGGAGAGAGAGGGGGAGAGGAGGCTTTCTATTTTTTTGTTTTTTTTTAAAGGGTTTGCACATGCGCAGTAAGGGTGGTCCCATGGCACACCACCACCACCACCACCGGATTAAGCTTCGCCATAAGATGCTTCGCATCTAAAAAGTCAGGCATTCAGCTAAGCTTTCCTCAAGTGTTTAGGAACAGGAAGTATCATACGAGCACGAAAACCTTCATTGTTAAGCTGCATATGTGCACACTGTCATTATCGAGGTAAAATGCAGCAGAGGTCTATCTGTTGACTTGATATGCCCCGGCGCATCACGGCGAGAGATTTTTGCGTATCGTTGAAGAGAGTATTCTGCAGTTTTCTTTATTTGGTAATCTTGAAGCTGAAAATGTTCATTTTGTATACGTGCGAATATGTTTACAGCTACGTTATTTCTGGAGATACGTTAAAGGTTAATCGATGTGACATAAAGCTATAGCAACATTATTGCAGAAATTTTTAATGGTGATAAAATACTTATGCAATAGAGAACATCATAAGTGTTGACGTTTTTGCGAAGCAAGCCATGTGAGTAAACGTACGTTTCCTAGTAAAACAAGTGAGTTTTCATTTGCTGATGAGAACCGTAAAATATTTCAGCGGATGATCGCGTATGGTCAGAGCCACAATGCCTCAGTGATATGGAGCGATCACAAAAATCACGACGCGTAGTTCTTGCAAAACCTCGCAATAGTACAAAGGGTATGGGCGCGTAAAGAATACCAGTTTTCTGCGCCTTGAAGACTCGGCACATCGCCTAACTGAACCAGAAAAACGTACAGGCCTTTCATGTACTCGGTCATACTTGGGGTTCAGAAGCTCGCCTGGGAAAAAAGTCACACTTTCACGCAAGGGCGAAGCAATGAATGCGATAGCAAGAAAATTTAATCTTATACAATGTATGGCTGGCAGCTAACTCTTTTGGATCCACTCTCGCGCAACTCAGCTAAACGCTGGTGTAAGAGAATACGGCCGCTCCAGGTGGAGATGACCTTTCCGCACAGTCCGTTCGCGTTGACTGCGCAGCACGTAGAAGGGTATACGAGCCACCCGCAGATGGCTGTTAGAATAGTACGCGCGCCAGGGTTCACGACCGCCCCCTTAGAATGAAAGTTCAAATTTCCTGCTCGAGTAACACCCCACCCCCCTCGCGTCTTTTCACGCTCGTTCAAGACGGGCGGGGCGTTTTCTCTTTGTTTCGGCGCCAGGCCTCTCCAGCGGGGTGATGTCGCATTCGCCCTATGAGCGACGGACATGGGCCAACTCGTTTCATCTCTGCTTCGGCTGTGTTGGTCGTCCCCGCCCGCTCTCTTTTACCAGCGGTAGAACATACGATGCATGGGGCAAGTTATCAGTTTGGAATTCATACAAAACATCACGGCGACGAAGACGGCAAAAACCCATTGAGTGTGTTCATATGATTTCTATTGCAATCAAAAAGTAACAGTTTCGCCACTACGGCGAAGTAGTGAATGCGATAGCAAGAAATTAGTTTGTCACGCGAAGAACGAAAGCAGCTCGATACTTGCAACGCGCCACCGCAGCACAAAGAAGGACGCTCGAAAAGGACGCATAGGTATGCACAGGACAAGCGTGAACTAACAACTATCGCAGTTGTTACGTGTTTGTGTTTGAACAACGTGCTGCGAGTGTCCACAATGCAGAAGCCGACGCTGTTCTTGTTGTTGCCTCTGACGTGGCCCATACCTACTCAGGGGGATTGGTCAAGGATTCATTATATGATTACATGACTTTTCGACGCGGTTTGATACTTTTTTTCTTTTAAACTGCGGCACGTCGAATCACCCCTCTGCGTCTCCTGCCACGCGGTGGCGTCTGACGCCAGGTGTGCCCGGTGTTCTTTTTTTTCCTTCTACATCACGAGTGGTACAGAATGAAGCCACTTTTTCGCGCGCATCTTAAGGGCAGTTTTCAATTTGAAAGAAACTGTAAAAGCGTAGCGTGATAGAAACCACGCTCAAGATGTTCCGACATCTGCGTACCGCGAGCGGCAAATGGTGCATATGAATAGCTCGCCGTTATATCGCCGGCACGAGCATGGCGTGTGGCTGTATAGGCTAGCGCAGCAGGCTGCGGAGCGAGGGGTCGCTGGTTGGAATCCCCGGTCAGGTTGTATGGAATTTTTTAAATGCGAATGCATTTCATATTCGGGCTATGTCAGGCATCCGGCGTTGTGCGGCGTTGGCGCTGTCCGCGGCAAGTGTTATCTCTCCGCTCTCACTCCCTCTCCCATAGCAACAGCTGCGGGCGCGGGCGCTTATCCTCGCCCCTAGCAATCCGCAGCAGGTGGTGCGGGCTGGAGTAGCGGAGAGTGAGTGGAGAGGAGGAGCACGCTCTGACGCGTGAGGGTGCTCGCATCGCGGGAGCTCGGCGGAGCTATATATGAAAAAAAAATTTTTTAAAAAATAAATAAAAAGAAAGAGAAAAAACACACACACAAAAAAAAAACAGGCGCTGCGCCGTGCTCCCGACCGAGCTGCAGAAATTAGGCGCCTTTTCCTTCTTCGAACCACAACCACCATATATAAATAAAGTGAAGCGCGCGCGAAATGCATTCGCATTTCCTCACGATTTCCCTTCGGGGAGGTGGGGGGCAGTTTTTTTTCTTCTGCTTTATTTTTCTTTGTGCCTTTTTTATATATACACATACATATACATATCCGGGACATGACGGCGTCGAAAGACGGTGACGGCGAAAATCAGCCGAGAAAGTCTATATAATTGCTATCGCAATAAAAAAAACCGGCTGATCCCACGCACTGTGAGAATCGATGTAATGCGAAGGAGTCAGCAAGAAGCAAATCATGTTGTACATAATATGCATGTCATTATTCACATGTTAAGACCTTTAATTTGTGTTCATCATACAACCACGTCGTGCAATAGAAATTTTGGTGTATATCAAGCTAGCGAACTGCACGCAAGGGCACCATGAGAGCGGCATGTAAATGAGATTGTAGATGACATGCATGCCAAGATTTTCTTGTTACCACCTGCCACTTATGTTCGCCCAATTTGTCACCTCGAATCGCAGCGAGACGCAAGACTAATCTGCCCCCCGTTTCGCATGCGTTCGTATTCTCGCGCTTTGCGCATCGTGCAGGCGCCTCCGCGTTCCAGTGTTTAAATTGACGGACACTTTGTCAATTCCAAATTGTGTTGTCGAACGCTTGTGCCCACTGAGACGGGGTCGGCAAGAACGGAACGTGATGCGCTCGTCTCCCTCCTTGCATTATTAGAGACGCCGGACAAAGCGACGCTACGCAAGCAAAGCGCGAGCGCTGTAAAGTCCAACGCGACTGTCGTCCGTTGCGCGCCCCGTAGCCCACCTGGCACTGTGCCAAGGCACAGCTGGAGGGACGGACGGACGGATGGACTGACATGAGCATGAGACTTTAAATGCTTTCGCCTTAAACATATGGTGTATATCAAGCTAGCGAGACGGCCACGAGAGTGTCATCAGCGTGGCATGCAAGTCATGTTGCACATGACATATCCTGATTTCCATATTACCACTTGTCATTTATGCTCGTCATACCGTCACATCACTCAATACGAAACTTGGCTTATATCAAGCTAGCGAAACGGCCACGAGTGTCATGAGCGTGGCATGCAAGTCATGTTTCACATGACATATCATGATTGCCATATTAACACTTGTCATTTATGCTCGCCATACAGTCGCGTCACTCAATACGAAATTTGGCGTATATCAAGCTAGCCAAACGACCCCGAGAGTGTCATGAGCGTGGCATGCAAGTCATGTTGCACATGACATGTCATGATTTCCATATGACCACTTGGCATTTTTGTTCGTCATACAGTCACGTCACGCAATACCAAATTTGGTGTATATCAAAGTAGCGAAAAGGCCGCGAGCGTGCCATGAGCGTGGCATGCAAGTCATTTTGCACATGACATGTCATGATTTCCATACGACCACTTGGCATTTATGTTCGTCATACAGTCACTTCACGCAATACCTAATTTGGTGTATATCAAGCGAGCGAAACGGTCGTCAGCGCGCCATGAGCCTGGCATGTAAATCATGTTGTACATGACATGCAGGTCATGATTTTATTATTACCCCCCTGTCATTTATGTTGGTCATGCAGAAATGTTTTATGGTACCAATTTTTGGATATATCAAGTTAAGAAAATGGCCTCAGGAGCACTATGGCCCTGGCGTGTAAATGATACTTTGCATGACAAGTTAGTCATGATTTTCATGATTTGACCAGTCATTCATGTTTGTCATACAGTCATGTTATGCCATACCAATTTTGGTATAAATTCCATAGCGATACGGCCAGGAGAGCGCAAAGTCGTAGGCGGCTAGATAGATAGATAGATAGATAGATAGATAGATAGATAGATAGATAGATAGATAGATAGATAGATAGATAGATAGATAGATAGATAGATAGATATGCTCAAAGTCGCCGAAGATCTCTAAGAAATGCTTCGCATTTAAAATTTGTGAGGATGCAAACACCACAGAGCGAAACAAACAACACCAAACCTCCTGTGTCGCGTCACGCGCGCATATGACAATGCTTGTGGAGTGGCGTACTTCTACAAAAGACACAAGCACGCATTTAACACATGTAAGGTTGCTATAGGAATTTATATTATCTAGGTATCAAACGCTACGGTGGGTAAGTGCGGGCTGTATGGAAATAAGTAGGTCGTCATGTCAATTTTGGTATATATCAAGTTAACGCAACGGCCGCAAGAGCAGCAAGGCCATAGCAATGTAAACCAAGTCGTTTATGATAGGTGAGTCATGGTTTTCATGGTATGACCTGTCACTTATGTTCGTCATACAGACATGTTATGCTATATCAGTTTGTTATGCGTCCCATTAACGATACGATCAAGAGAGCGCAGTCGTAGGCGGATAGATAGATAGATAGATAGATAGGTAGATAGAGCGATAGATAGATAGACAGAGCGATGGATAGATAGATAGATAGAGAGAGCGATAGATAGATAGATAGATAGATATATATAGATAGAGCGATAGATAGATAGATAGATAGATAGATAGATAGATAGATAGATAGATAGATAGATAGATAGATAGATAGATAGATAGATAGATAGATAGAAAGAACGACAGATCGATAGATAGATAGATAGATAGACAGATAGAAAGATAGAGAGATATAGATAGATTGATAGATAGATAGATAGAGCGATAGATAGATAGATACATAGATAGATAGAGAGATAGATAGATAGATAGATAGATAGTTAGATAGTTAGATAGATAGATAGATAGATAGATCGACAGATGGAAAGATAGAGAGATATAGATAGATAGATTGATAGATAGATAGATAGATAGATAGATAGATAGATAGATAGATAGATAGATAGATAGATAGATAGATAGATAGATAGATAGATAGATAGATAGATACTCTCAAAGTCGCCGACATTTTCTATGAAATGCTTTGCCTTTGAAAGCTGCTGTAAATCTTCTGATGTCCATTGCGGTGACAATACGCGCAGGAGAAGTGGGCCCAACTGACGTCGGGGGGAGGTTGACATTGCCGTTCTCTGGCTTGGAGCATGCCCGCTTGACACTCTTTTGTCTCGCCAGTTCCTTAACTTTCTGACTGTGAATGATACTGCAAGAACAAGCGCAGCAAGACACACGGTGGCGAATGATGGATCTAACTAAATAACATGAAGCATTAACGCTATGAAGCTGCGTGCTCTTAAATGTGAAGCGTTTCTCCGTAAGCGTCTGCTATTTTAAGCGTATCCACTTATGCGCGTAGCCACCTATGAATTTGTGCTCTCCTGGCTCTTTCCCTACGGCATGTATACCAAAATTAGTATGACTTAACATGATTGTATGATTGCCATAATTGGCAGGTTATAGCATAGAAATCATGATATGTATGTCAATAACGGAATGATTAACATGTATTGGTCTTGATACTCTTGTGGCCACGTCGTTAACTCCATATATACCAACATTGATATGGCGTGACAAGATTGCATGACGAACATCAGTGAAAGTTCCTAACCTGCAGATCATGGCACACACGACATGTACAGCATGATTTACATGACATAGTCTAGGGCGCTCGAAGCCATTTAATTATTGGATGTATACCAAATACAGTGGGACGAATCATTTCTGCTTGTGAAACATAAATGGCAGGTGGTAGCTTTAAAATCTTAAGAGGCGTATCATGTACGGCACGATTTACATGTCATGCTCATTGTTTGCTCACAGTCGTTTCACTAGATTAACATTTACCAAATTTGATATCGTGTGACGTATTTGTAAGACGAGAATAAATGACAGGTGGTAACATGAAAATCATGACACGCACGTTAGGTATGGCATGACTAACATGCCACGCTCATCGGGAGCTCCCGGGCGTTTCGCTTTCTTGATAATCATTAAAATCCATATTGCGTGACGTGTCTGTATAACGAACATAAGTGCCACGCGGTATCATGAAAATCATGACACGCAGCTCATTGACAGCACAATATACATGCCACGATCATGGCGCGCACGCGTATGTTTGGCTAGCTTGATACACACAAAAATTTGTATGGTGCGACTGCGACGTCACCATAACGAACATAAAAACAGGACCTCACTTGAAAATCACGACATGCACGTCAAGTATGGCACAACTTAAATGACACTCTCAGGGGGCGGTTGCGGCCGTTTCGCTGGCTTGATATACGCGAAAAGTTGTATAGCGTCATGCCACTGTATAACGAAATATAAATCACAGGATGTAACTTGAAAATCATGATATGAATTTTATGCGAAGCTGCCGTTCTTCCAAAGGTATTCAAGCGAGAAGTAGCATCGTTTTTCTTGCAGAATGGCATTCTCCTGAAGCAGAACTTCTTACCATTTCGGACCAACTACCTCCTAGTTATTCCTTCAGCACTGGGTAAAGAGGTTCTGGAAGATTTTCACGACGACGCGATGGCTAGCCGCCTTGTATATTTGCGCGTGCTCACGAGGATAGAAGAAGAGTACTACTGGCCTTGCCTCAATGGCGACGTCCACCATAACGCAATCACTTGCGGAGGTTGTCAGCGATGGAAGACCCCACTGATAAGGCAACTCGAACAAGGGAAATTAAACAACCTCGCCGTCCGTTTCAGCAAATTGGG